>JAXIVJ010009634.1:0-50238 GCA_036785665.1 Chirona hameri | reverse complement strand
GTGATATATGGTGGCCACGTGGTGTTCGGTTATGGTGATATATGGTGGTCACGTGATGTTCGGTTATGGTGATATATGGTGGCCACGTGGTGTTCGGTTATGGTGATATATGGTGGCCACGTGGTGTTGGGTTATGGTGATCTATGGTAGTCACGTGGTGTTCGGTTATGCGAATCGGTTGTTGTCCGCCCCCGATAAGTCTACATTGGATGATAGTAAAATTGGGGAGCCAGCGATAAGTAAAAGGAATATTGAAGGGCATAGAGTCCACAAGTTAGGTGAGACCTAACTAACTTTAATACCATAGCTTTGGTGAGGGTGTGTCAGTTGATACAAGGTAAATAACCTCTCGAAAATGTGCGTTATAAGTTAGCGACATAGTTGGAAGGCAGGAGCAAATTCAGCGCAATTTAGAACGATGTAGTCATAGGTGTAGGCACAGGGGGGGGGGGGCGGGGGGTCATGGCCCCTCACTTTTCGGCCATTGTTTGGGCTAGAAATTTTATTTTTGCTTGGTGAGAAAAGTTTGTGATGGCAAAAGGTTCGCCAAGACGAGAACAGCCCAAATTTGCAAAGAAATCTTCCATAGGGGGTTGGAGTATTCTCAAAACGAGATCACAGTTTCACTGCTTCCCCCACTTTTCATGACGTTCCTACGTTCCTGGATGTAGTAAAATGCTGTCTTGGGGCTAGGTGCATGTACATAGAAAAGGACTCATTACAAGTAAAATAATCATACAGCTAATTTTGCATGCAAAATGAAGCAGTACCTAACCATTGTACAGCCCCGGCCATCTTCACATCCCTAAAACTGAATATGTGAAGTCACTGAAGTGCCCTGAAGCTCAGAACTCAACACGGTGTTCTCCGAGCGTGGTGAGTGCGCTTTGCTGTGTGCTGTTTTTGTAATGTGTTGTGCTGCGTTATGTGCTCAGAACCGCTGAGAACGCTGTTCGGTTTTCAGCCGGCAGGCGAGTGTGACCCGCACCCAGCCTCGCTCCTGTCTGGTCAGGAGCAGGAGTGTCAGGAGCGGGCACAAAGTGGAGATCGACGACCCGGCGTCGGCGCCGGCCGCAGACAGGTCAGTGAGGTCAGGTGAGGTCGGTAAGGTCAGGTGAGGTCAGGTGAGGTCAGGTGAGGTCAGGTGAGGTCAGATTAGGTCATGTGAGGTCAGATTAGGTCAGGTAATGTCAGATGAGGTCAGGTGATGTCAGATGAGGTCAGATTAGGTCAGGTGAGGTCAGATTAGGTCAGATTAGGTCAGGTGAGGTCAGGTGAGGTCAGGTGAGGTCAGTGAGGTCAAGTGAGGTCAGGTGAGGTCAGGTGAGGTCAGGTGAGGTCAGGTTAGGTCAGATTAGGTCAGGTGAGGTCAGGTGAGGTCAGGTGAGGTCAGGTGAGGTCAGGTCAGATCGGGTCAGATCGGTTCAGATCCGGTCCGGTCAGGCCAGGTCAGGTCAGGAGAGGACAGGACAGGTCAGGTCAGGACATTACAGAACAGGACAGGACTGGTCAGCCCGGGACAGGTCAGGTCAGATCAGTTCAGGTCAGGTCAGAGTAAGGCAAGACGGGTCAGGTCGCGTCATGTCACTCCAGTACAGGTCAGGTCAACTCATTACGAGCGAGCGCGAAGCGCTCGCGAGTCATCACTGAATACGGGATTTTGCTCACATATAAGCGGCCGACCCGACCCAGCCCGACCGTAACGCTTTTGAGGAGCTTATATCTTTGGAATCCCGCATCCGATTGACAAGCGGTATTTGTATTTGTATTTCGACATCAGCTGACCATTTCCACACATCATGGGCTATTACAGGGTCATTGTCATACATGGTAAGTACATATTGCAGCTTACGCTTTGTCATTTAAAAAGCATTTAAAAACATGTGTAAAAACGCTACCATAGAAGACACTGGCGCCTAGGTATTACTTTCGGCAGCCGCGCAATGCTCTCTAAACATTTTCTTTGCCAGTCTTGTGGACGAAGTGAGGACATCCGTAACATTAGAACCAAAATGACTGTTGAGCAGCGCCGCAGATCGATACACAAAATTTCGCTTCCCGTGATTCGTTCTGGGTTTGGGCAATGCCAGCTGGTCTGACTGTCGGGTACGACGGCCCACCACGTCTCGATTCAAAGTGAACTGACTAGCCAACATAGAAGGCTCACCGGTGGTAACAATCTTGTGTAGCATGCTCATGTCACAATACTCAATAAACCGTGCTGCCCCTAGCCAATCATACTGCTTCAACACGTCCGAGATGTGATCATATTTCCTACGTCCTGAGATTACTCTTGCCGCAAAATTAAATATCTTTTGAATTTTACCTATCCCCGTAACACTGGTCCCACCATACACTTGCACACAGTACCTGACATGAGAAAAAACCATTGCATCGATTAACCTGGGTAGTGTCCCTATAGGCAGCACCTGCTTGGCATGAAGAAGACCTACAAGAATTCCAAAACAACGATCCGCTATTTGCTGCACGTGTTGCTCCCACGACAGAAAACGATCCATGGTTACACCCAGATTTCTGACACTAGTCTTAGAATGGAGTATCTCTCCCATAAAATTTATAGACGTTTCACTTTCTAGACGCGACACTTGCCGCCTGTCGCCGCACACAATCAATTCCGTTTTACTGGCGTTTACCAGCATGCCGTTCTGCTGAAACCATGTGGTCATTGTATCAAGAACCTCTTCGAGGCTCCTTTTCATCTCTTCTAAACGGCTCCGGGGACCGACAATACCAATTTGACTATCATCTGCATAACGGGCTTTAATAATTTTAAATCCATTAATTTCGTCGGGGATATAGCACGGCAAGTCGTTGCTAGCTACGTTATAGAGCAACGGTCCCAGACATGACCCTTGAAACGTTCCAATGTTGATTGGGAGAGAGTCCGAAAACGTTTCACCTACTTTTACCTGCTGAACATGTCCGCTAAGATAGCTTTCAAACCAATCTGAACTAATCTGTAATAATTCTAGTTTATTTAGCAACGTTTTATGGTCGATCACATCGAAACATCGACTTAAATCGATAAGCGTCAACAAACAAATCTCTGACCGATCCATGCCTTTCAGAATCTCGTCAGTCACTGATAAAAGCGCGGTACAAGTGGAATGATTTTCTCGAAAGCCATGTTGATCGTTACTGTATAAATGTTCTCTATTCAAATAATTGGTCAGCTGATTTAGAACAAGTTTTTCAACTACTTTAGTTATTGTTGGAATGTTAGTGACCGGCCTGAAATTTGATGCTATGCTGGGATCACCCTTCTTATGAAGCGGAATGACTGTGGCCCGTTTCCAGCTTTCTGGAACAGTGCCTGTTATGAAACTCTTATTGATGATCCGCAGCAGATAGCGACCTACAGCTGGAAAACATAGTTTCAAAATTTTAACTGGAATGTCTCCCTCTACGCATGAATTCTTATTTGGAACCGAAAACAGAGTCTTTCGCAGTTGCAACAGAGTTACTGGAGAAATCCGCAATTTCCCGGTATTTACTCTAGGTAATCTTGGATTTAAACGTTCGCGAGCTGACTGCGCGAAGTCCGCTGCGACTTTGTCGCGCGTTTCCAAGCCGATTGTCGTAAAGTACTGGTTGAGTTCGTTCGGAGTTAAATTTGACGGTTCTGTTGTCGGTCCCCGCTTTGGGGCGATGACCGGCTTCAGCTGCCGGTATAAGTCTGAAGGTGCTGAATTTCTGATACGATCTTCTAAATTTTGCCTACAATCTGCTCTTATAGCTCGTTTCGTCACTAAATTAAGATGCTTGTATGCCGGATCGTTGTTTTCCCTTGCACGTCTTCTCTGAGCCATGAGATCTAATGTATCTGGTGAAACATGCGGGCCCCTGGGATTATGCACTCGATATCGTCGAATCGGAGCGTGCACATCGAGCAATTCATTCAAACTGGACGCGAATGACAACCACTGCCTCTCACAATCGTCATCTGCATTGACTACAGTGCTCCATTCAGTCGCTGCTACATCTGCCAAGAATGCATCACTGTCGAACGATTTCCAGGCTCGACCTGTCCTATACAGCGCTTTCGACCTATCTCTCGGTACAGTAATCACAACATTTACACGATAATGATGGCTAGCGTGATCACAGCGTTCCACAGTACACGATGGCGGCACTTGGGCATTGTGAATTGCTTCAGACACCAAAATCACATCAAGTATAGATCGGTGATCACCACAGTAGAAAGTTGGTTCCCTAACAATACATTTCAAACCATATCTCTCGAGCTCAATCAATCTAGCGTTGGCCGTCGGGTTCGTCTGTGCATCGGCGTTGAGATCACCTGTCACCACAATGCGCTGTGACGGATACTGAGCAATGACACTCTGCAACTGTTCCTCAATGTCGTTAAAGTCCGCATGCACTTGAGAATGCACGGTTGATGGTGGACGGTACATACAACTTATTAACACTGCCTTTCTCTTATCGAATTTAACCTTAATCCATAATGCTTCAACTTGAGTCTGATCTGATGAGGCCACCACTTTGACAGTTTCTGCTTGCAAATCGTTTCTCACGTAAATTACAACTCCCCCACCAGATTTCTTCTTGCCCCTGATGCGGTCACATCTAAACACTCGGTAATCTTCTATTTCAATGTAACGGTTCGGAGTGGTTTGCTTTAAGTTCGTTTCAGTGAAACACAACACTTCTGGTCGCTTTTGACTGACTTCTGCTCTAATGTCTGCTAATTTCGGGAGCAGCGACTGCACATTAAGAAGTTCCAGTTTGACACCGCTACCAGTGACGTTGGCCGTCCTCGCTGTGCCACTCCCGCCGGCGGCGGCTCGTCTCTCCGTGGCGGTGGCGGTCTGACGGACGGTGAGCCGCTCCGGCAGCACGAGGCAGCGGTCGCGGCCACCGGCCGACATGGTCTCCCCCGCATCCCGACGCCCAGTGGAGGCAGCCGCCGCCGTGCGTGGTGTCACGGCGTCCTCCCTCGGCCCGGGCGGCCGCGGGCGGTACCCTACGGTCACTGGAATGCGCCGAGGGCTGGCGGGGTCGGTCTCCGCTGCGAGCGGCGCCAGGCGGTCGGCGGCGGCCGGCGGCTGCGGCTGGGACTGGGGCTGGGGCGGTGCGGGGCTGGCAGGGGCGGACTCAGCTTCTCCGACCAGGGGTATCGTGACCAGAGGGCTGCTGTACTCTGCTGGTGGTAGGTCGAGTTGCAGCTCGGATGGCCCAGCTCTACGCCACCGCAAACGCCTCCCCGCCCGCCTGCCTCTGCGGTGCCTGCCTCCGCCATTGCCAGCCACTACCGAAGCGCCGGCTGGTGGTGACTCGTCGCAACTGGTTGGGGCCGAGGCTCCTCCTCCTCGGTGAAACCGGGACGCGGTAGAAAACCCTTGCCTGTCGCTGATTGGCGGAACAGCCGATCCACCTCTTCCAAAATCGGTAGAGTGGCGAAAATAGCAGCGTGTGACGTCCTTAGGTGTCTCGACACGACACAGAGCCAGAGTTGAAAAATCACTTCACTCAAGAAAAGTAGCCAAAATAAGTATGCCACATGCCTCTTACTGTTCTTATGCAGCTGTAAGCCAACTTGTAGCACTGTGGATCACCTGGTGACGCTGCAACAGCCTAAAAATCACGGAGCACCGAGCCGTGGCGGCCGCCATATTCAGGCGCCACCACGTGTTTCTCAAGGCCGTCCGGTCTTCGCCATCTGATAGCCCCATTCAATCAATTATGTTATTGACATGTTTCGTCTCACGTGAGGGGTCAGCATGGCGCGTGGCACGTGCCGCGTCAGGGTATCAGAAAACGTTATCCTGCTATAGCTGATAAATGGCTGGACCGATTAAAGGGAATAGGTCACCTTGAAAGTTGTCTTGAAATTCAACCATACGGTGCATCTTGAGCTCAAAACTACGAATATGACTTTCGTTTGGACAACTGATGGATATATGTGGAGAAAGAAGTAAGTTTCTATTTGTATTTCACGAAAAATCGTACGACACCAGCTGGCGTTCTGGCTCCGCCTGACGCCAAGTACAGTCTCTGACAAGGGGCCGCCACGCCGCCCGGGCGGCTGAGCGGATATTAACGAGGCATCGTGATCAGAGCCTACGTGCCAGAGAGTGTACCTGCCTCCGGCGGCGAGCGTTCATGTCCCGATCGTGGCCCGGAACAGCGGACATGAAACCGGGCCCACTAGTCCTGTGTCGAAATTCCTTAACGTAGGGAGGTAATTCTTTCACCACAACCCATTTTTAGATCTACTCTACAAATCTGCTATCTCAGTCCAAAACCCCATGTTAAATGTGAACTATTCCCTTTAAGCTGAAGTTTGGTGTGGGGTTTGAGACCACATACATATACATAGAGAGCAGTGACGCACGCAGGGGGGGGTCAAAAGGGTCAGCTGACCCCCCCCCCCCCCGAAATTTCTAAGGGGCCCGTATTCTGACCCATACCTGGCAGGGGCCCGGGCTTGGTCAGGCCTGATCGAGGCATGGGCCCGGTGCTGGCAAAGGCGTGATTGGGGCCCGGTCAGGAAGAGGGTCCGGTGAGGACCAGGGCCCGGTCATTACAGGGCCCGGTCCTCGCATATTCTTGATACGGGCCCCTTTGTGGTAGGGGCCCGGTCTTGGTCAGGTCCGATCGAGGCAGGGGCCCGGTGTTGGCAAAGGCGTGACACGGGGCCCGGTCAGGGTGAGGGCCCGGTCACAACAGGGCCTGCTCCTTGCAAGTTCTTGATACGGGTCCGTTACTGGTAGGGGCCCGTTCCTGGTAGGGGCCCGATCAAGGCAGGACCCCGGTGCTGGCAGAGACGTGATATGGGGCCCAGTCAGGTCGAGGGCCCCATCACAACAGGGCCCGGTCCTTGCAAGTTATTGATACGGGCCCGTTCTTGGTCAGGCCCGATCGAGACAGGGGCCCGGTGCTGGCAAAGGCGTGATATGGGGCCCGGTCAGGACGAGAGCCCGGTCACAACAGGGCCCGGTCCTTGCAAATTCTTGATGCGGGCCCGTTTCTGGTAGGGGCTCGGTCTTGGTCAGGCCCGATCGAGGCCTGACCCAAAGGGTTACATTCAAAAGGTTACGATTATAACTTGACCTTAGGTCACCGATATAGAAAATCCGAGATATACGAATTGTAGTCCCTAATGACCTCATGATGTGCCATTAGTTTCATGTCGCTCGATTAACCACTGTACCGGTGGTGCTACCTAGAAGTTGTTTGGTGGTCATGTCATTTGACCTGACCTGGTGACCTGATCTGACCTGCCCTGGACCCAATATTTTGCCAAAACGTGGCCTAGCTATTCATTTCAAGTTGCTGAAAGTTTCAAGTCGATATCTCTATGCGTTTTCTGATTATGGCGAGAAAAAAACAATGGGGGGCGAGAACAATTTCTGAAATTGCCTCAATTTCCGAAGAGATAATTCCTTCATGCCTAGATAATATAAAGTCCCGTGTAAACGCGGGTTCTATCTACACTAACATTTGTGCACAAGCATCTCAAACATATATGGGAGTAGCCAAATAATATTGTAACACTCAACTGCACTGATGAAATACAAATGCTTCGCTATTTGGCACATGTCAATACTAGAGATTTCATCGTCAATACTAGAGATGTACCTAGGGACCGATGATTTTGGGTATCCAAGCCCACCAAAGACAATGGGTAGCACATCTTCCGAGAAAAAAAAAACACCTCTAGTTATTACGACGTATTACCTTTTTGACGCGATCTGATAGAGAGCCACTGATAGAGAGCCCCGTGCTTCTCTCATTTTGACCAAACTCCAGAAAGCCTGTGCGCAGTTTCCAGACAGCTATGCAGATTGCAGCAACTGGTTGCCACGCAGACCCTGGATACGTTGGTTAACCTTCCCAAGTCATGCGCGAGACCGTCTCCACATTTGTTGCGATGCTGTATGTTGTACAAATCAGTCATGTATGTACATACATATCGCACTAACTGATTACACATACCTGCTACGAAAATACCGTATCGGTTCACCACTACTGCGTGTTGTCATTGACCTCATTTCGTCAACTCTCGGCAGTTGTACTTGTACCGCACATCAGTAGCACACGCACCTAAAATTCGCACATCAGTAGCACACGCAGTCACCTTATACGACATTGACAAGACAATTATCATGTATCAGATCCCATGCTGTAGGGGGCCCGCTCACAAACAAGTGACCGAAATCCGCGAAGTTTTTCTCAACAACGGGTGGGGGCCCGCACACAAGGGGGCCCGCTCTTAGGGCTCTGACCCCCCCCCCCCCCCCCCCCCCCCCCCCCCTCCCCCCCCCCCTCCGAAATGGAATCCTGCGTGCGCCACTGATAGAGAGCTATCGGATTTCTACGGGCTCGCTCGTCCTTCGCCGATTAAGGCGTCTTACTGGTTCTAAGTCAGACCAGCTCAGGTCAGGTCAGGTCAGGTCAGGTCAGGTCAGGTCAGGTCAGGTCAGGTCAGGTCAGGTCAGGTCAGGTCAGGTCAGGTCAGGTCATCGCAGACAGCTTGGCTCCGACACTCATCCACATCCGAACTCTCCTTGTGAATCGCACCTGTAGTAAGCAATCAAGGAAAAGGGCACCAGCCTCACACAACTCTCTCATTTTAAAATGGACTCCATTCCATACTTCCCTCAACAGTTATGTGACCTGCCTCCTCTCCCTCCCCTTCTCCCAACTCCTCTCCCTCCACTCCTCTCCCTCCCCTTCTCCCAACTCCGTGCCGACGTGGTGTGCCTCTGCAGTCTGCACTGGTCCACGGCGCCGCCGCTACCGCCACTACCACGGCCAGCAGCAGCTGTAGGAGTGGCTCAGTAGGAAGTCACCACTGCCACGGCCAGCAGCAGCTGTAGGAGTGGCTCAGTAGGAATCACCACGGCCAGCAGCAGCTGTAGGAGCGGCTCAATAGGAAGTCACCACGGCCAGCAGCGGCTGTAGGAGCGGCTCAATAGGAAGTCACCACGGCCACGGCCAGCAGCAGCTGTAGGAGCGGCTCAGTAGGAAGTCACCACGGCCAGCAGCAGCTGTAGGAGCGGCTCAATAGGAAGTCACCACGGCCAGCAGCAGCTGTAGGAGCGGCTCAGTAGGAAGTCACCACGGCCAGCAGCAGCTGTAGGAGCGGCTCAATAGGAAGTCACCACCGCCAGCAGCAGCTGTAGCAGCGGCTCAGTAGGAAGTCACCACTGCCACGGCCAGCAGCAGCTGTAGGAGCGGCTCAGTAGGAATCACCACTGCCACGGCCAGCAGCAGCTGTAGGAGCGGCTCAGTAGGAAGTCACCACGGCCAGCAGCAGCTGTAGGAGCGGCTCAGTAGGAAGTCACCACGGCCAGCAGCAGCTGTAGGAGCGGCTCAGTAGGAAGTCACCACGGCCAGCAGCAGCTGTAGGAGCGGCTCAGTAGGAAGTCACCACTGCCAGCAGCAGCTGTAGGAGCGGCTCAGTAGGAAGTCACCACGGCCAGCAGCAGCTGTAGGAGCGGCTCAGTAGGAAGTCACCACTGCCAGCAGCAGCTGCAGGAGCGGCTCAGTAGGAAGTCACCACTGCCACGGCCAGCAGCAGCTGTAGGAGTGGCTCAGTAGGAAGTCACCACTGCCACGGCCAGCAGCAGCTGTAGGAGTGGCTCAGTAGGAAGTCACCACGGCCATCAGCAGCTGTAGGAGCGGCTCAGTAGGAAGTCACCACGGCCAGCAGCAGCTGTAGGAGCGGCTCAGTAGGAAGTCACCACTGCCACGGCCAGCAGCAGCTGTAGGAGCGGCTCAGTAGGAATCACCACTGCCACGGCCAGCAGCAGCTGTAAGAGCGGCTCAATAGGAAGTCACCACGGCCAGCAGCAGCTGTAGGAGCGGCTCAGTAGGAAGTCACCACTGCCACGGCCAGCAGCAGCTGTAGGAGCGGCTCAGTAGGAATCACCACTGCCACGGCCAGCAGCAGCTGTAAGAGCGGCTCAATAGGAAGTCACCACGGCCAGCAGCAGCTGTAGGAGCGGCTCAGTAGGAAGTCACCACGGCCAGCAGCAGCTGTAGGAGCGGCTCAGTAGGAAGTCACCACGGCCAGCAGCAGCTGTAGGAGCGGCTCAGTAGGAATCACCACGGCCAGCAGCAGCTGTAGGAGCGGCTCAGTAGGAAGTCACCACTGCCACGGCCAGCAGCAGCTGTAGGAGCGGCTCAGTAGGAAGTCACCACTGCCACGGCCAGCAGCAGCTGTAGGAGCGGCTCAATAGGAAGTCACCACCGCCAGCAGCAGCTGTAGCAGCGGCTCAGTAGGAAGTCACCACTGCCACGGCCAGCAGCAGCTGTAGGAGCGGCTCAGTAGGAATCACCACTGCCACGGCCAGCAGCAGCTGTAGGAGCGGCTCAGTAGGAAGTCACCACGGCCAGCAGCAGCTGTAGGAGCGGCTCAGTAGGAAGTCACCACGGCCAGCAGCAGCTGTAGGAGCGGCTCAGTAGGAAGTCACCACGGCCAGCAGCAGCTGTAGGAGCGGCTCAGTAGGAAGTCACCACTGCCACGGCCAGCAGCAGCTGTAGGAGCGGCTCAGTAGGAAGTCACCACGGCCAGCAGCAGCTGTAGGAGCGGCTCAGTAGGAAGTCACCACTGCCACGGCCAGCAGCAGCTGTAGGAGCGGCTCAATAGGAAGTCACCACTGCCACGGCCAGCAGCAGCTGTAGGAGCGGCTCAGTAGGAAGTCACCACTGCCACGGCCAGCAGCAGCTGTAGGAGTGGCTCAGTAGGAAGTCACCACGGCCATCAGCAGCTGTAGGAGCGGCTCAGTAGGAAGTCACCACGGCCAGCAGCAGCTGTAGGAGCGGCTCAATAGGAGGTCACCACGGCCAGCAGCAGCTGTAGGAGCGGCTCAGTAGGAAGTCACCACGGCCAGCAGCAGCTGTAGGAGCGGCTCAGTAGGAATCACCACGGCCAGCAGCAGCTGTACGAGCGGCTCAGTAGGAAGTCACCACGGCCAGCAGCAGCTGTAGGAGCGGCTCAGTAGGAAGTCACCACGGCCAGCAGCAGCTGTAGGAGCGGCTCAGTAGGAAGTCACCACGGCCAGCAGCAGCTGTAGGAGCGGCTCAGTAGGAAGTCACCACTGCCACGGCCAGCAGCAGCTGTAGGAGCGGCTCAGTAGGAAGTCACCACGGCCAGCAGCAGCTGTAGGAGCGGCTCAGTAGGAATCACCACGGCCAGCAGCAGCTGTAGGAGCGGCTCAGTAGGAAGTCACCACTGCCAGCAGCAGCTGTAGGAGCGGCTCAGTAGGAAGTCACCACGGCCAGCAGCAGCTGTAGGAGCGGCTCAGTAGGGAAGTCGCCACTGCCAGCAGCAGCTGTAGCAGCGGCTCAATAGGAAGTCACCACTGCCACGGCCAGCAGCAGCTGTAGGAGCGGCTCAGTAGGAAGTCACCACTGCCACGGTCAGCAGCAGCTGTAGGAGCGGCTCAGTAGGAAGTCACCACTGCCACGGCCAGCAGCAGCTGTAGGAGTGGCTCAGTAGGAAGTCACCACTGCCACCGCCAGCAGCAGCTGTAGGAGCGGATCAGTAGGAAGTCACCACGGCCAGCAGCAGCTGTAGGAGCGGCTCAGTAGGAAGTCACTACGGCCAGCAGCAGCTGTAGGAGCGGCTCAGTAGGAAGTCACCACGGCCAGCAGCAGCTGTAGGAGCGGCTCAGTAGGAAGTCACCACGGCCAGCAGCAGCTGTAGGAGCGGCTCAGTAGGAAGTCACCACTGCCACGGCCAGCAGCAGCTGTAGGAGCGGCTCAGTAGGAAGTCACCACGGCCAGCAGCAGCTGTAGGAGCGGCTCAGTAGGAATCACCACGGCCAGCAGCAGCTGTAGGAGCGGCTCAGTAGGAAGTCACCACTGCCAGCAGCAGCTGTAGGAGCGGCTCAGTAGGAAGTCACCACGGCCAGCAGCAGCTGTAGGAGCGGCTCAGTAGGGAAGTCGCCACTGCCAGCAGCAGCTGTAGCAGCGGCTCAATAGGAAGTCACCACTGCCACGGCCAGCAGCAGCTGTAGGAGCGGCTCAGTAGGAAGTCACCACTGCCACGGCCAGCAGCAGCTGTAGGAGCGGCTCAGTAGGAAGTCACCACTGCCACGGCCAGCAGCAGCTGTAGGAGTGGCTCAGTAGGAAGTCACCACTGCCACCGCCAGCAGCAGCTGTAGGAGCGGATCAGTAGGAAGTCACCACGGCCAGCAGCAGCTGTAGGAGCGGCTCAGTAGGAAGTCACTACGGCCAGCAGCAGCTGTAGGAGCGGCTCAGTAGGAAGTCACCACGGCCAGCAGCAGCTGTAGGAGCGGCTCAGTAGGAAGTCACCACTGCCACGGCCAGCAGCAGCTGTAGGAGCGGCTCAGTAGGAGGTCACCACTGCCAGCAGCAGCTGTAGGAGCGGCTCAGTAGGAAGTCACCACGGCCAGCAGCGGCTGTAGGAGCGGCTCAATAGGAAGTCACCACTGCCACGGCCAGCAGCAGCTGTAGGAGCGGCTCAGTAGGAAGTCACCACGGCCAGCAGCAGCTGTAGGAGCGGCTCAGTAGGGAAGTCGCCACTGCCAGCAGCAGCTGTAGCAGCGGCTCAATAGGAAGTCACCACGGCCACGGCCAGCAGCAGCTGTAGGAGCGGCTCAGTAGGAAGTCACCACTGCCACGGCCAGCAGCAGCTGTAGGAGTGGCTCAGTAGGAAGTCACCACTGCCACGGCCAGCAGCAGCTGTAGGAGTGGCTCAGTAGGAAGTCACCACTGCCACGGCCAGCAGGAGCGGCTCAGTAGGAAGTCACCACTGCCACGGCCAGCAGCAGCTGTAGGAGTGGCTCAGTAGGAAGTCACCACTGCCACGGCCAGCAGCAGCTGTAGGAGTGGCTCAGTAGGAAGTCACCACTGCCACGGCCAGCAGCAGCTGTAGGAGTGGCTCAGTAGGAAGTCACCACTGCCACGGCCAGCAGCAGCTGTAGGAGTGGCTCAGTAGGAAGTCACCACTGCCACCGCCAGCAGCAGCTGTAGGAGCGGATCAGTAGGAAGTCACCACGGCCAGCAGCAGCTGTAGGAGCGGCTCAGTAGGAAGTCACCACGGCCAGCAGCAGCTGTAGGAGCGGCTCAGTAGGAAGTCACCACTGCCACTGCCAGCAGCAGCTGTAGGAGCGGCTCAATAGGAAGTCACCACGGCCAGCAGCAGCTGTAGGATCGGCTCAGTAGGAAGTCACCACGGCCAGCAGCAGCTGTAGGAGTGGCTCAGTAGGAAGTCACCACTGCCACCGCCAGCAGCAGCTGTAGGAGCGGCTCAGTAGGAAGTCACCACGGCCAGCAGCAGCTGTAGCAGCGGCTCAGTAGGAAGTCACCACGGCCAGCAGCAGCTGTAGGAGCGGCTCAGTAGGAAGTCACCACTGCCACGGCCAGCAGCAGCTGTAGGAGCGGCTCAGTAGGAAGTCACCACTGCCACGGCCAGCAGCGGCTGTAGGAGTGGCTCAGTAGGAAGTCACCACTGCCACGGCCAGCAGCAGCTGTAGGAGCGGCTCAGTAGGAAGTCACCACGGCCACGGCCAGCAGCGGCTGTAGGAGCGGCTTAGTAGGAAGTCACCACGGCCAGCAGCAGCTGTAGGAGCGGCTCAGTAGGAAGTCACCACGGCCAGCAGCAGCTGTAGGAGCGGCTCAGTAGGAAGTCACCACTGCCACGGCCAGCAGCAGCTGTAGGAGCGGCTCAGTAGGAAGTCACCACTGCCACGGCCAGCAGCAGCTGTAGGAGTGGCTCAGTAGGAAGTCACCACGGCCAGCAGCAGCTGTAGGAGCGGCTCAGTAGGAAGTCACCACGGCCAGCAGCAGCTGTAGGAGCGGCTCAGTAGGAAGTCACCACTGCCACGGCCAGCAGCAGCTGTAGGAGTGGCTCAGTAGGAAGTCACCACGGCCAGCAGCAGCTGTAGGAGCGGCTCAGTAGGAAGTCACCACTGTCACGGCCAGCAGCAGCTGTAGGAGCGGCTCAGTAGGAAGTCACCACTGTCACGGCCAGCAGCAGCTGTAGGAGCGGCTCAGTAGGAAGTCACCACTGCCACGGCCAGCAGCAGCTGTAGGAGTGGCTCAGTAGGAAGTCACCACGGCCAGCAGCAGCTGTAGGAGCGGCTCAGTAGGAAGTCACCACTGCCACTGCCAGCAGCAGCTGTAGGAGTGGCTCAGTAGGAAGTCACCACGGCCAGCAGCAGCTGTAGGAGCGGCTCAATAGGGAAGTCGCCACGGCCAGCAGCAGCTGTAGGAGCGGCTCAGTAGGAAGTCACCACTGCCACGGCCAGCAGCAGCTGTAGGAGCGGCTCAGTAGGAAGTCACCACGGCCATCAGCAGCTGTAGGAGCGGCTCAGTAGGAATCACCACGGCCAGCAGCAGCTGTAGGAGCGGCTCAATAGGAAGTCACCACGGCCAGCAGCAGCTGTAGGAGCGGCTCAGTAGGAAGTCACCACTGCCAGCAGCAGCTGTAGGAGCGGCTCAGTAGGAAGTCACCACGGCCAGCAGCAGCTGTAGGAGCGGCTCAGTAGGAAGTCACCACTGCCAGCAGCAGCTGTAGGAGCGGCTCAGTAGGAAGTCACCACGGCCAGCAGCAGCTGTAGGAGCGGCTCAATAGGAAGTCACCACTGCCACGGCCAGCAGCAGCTGTAGGAGTGGCTCAGTAGGAAGTCACCACTGCCACGGCCAGCAGCAGCTGTAGGAGCGGCTCAATAGGAAGTCACCACTGCCACTGCCAGCAGCAGCTGTAGGAGCGGCTCAGTAGGAAGTCACCACTGCCAGCAGCAGCTGTAGGAGCGGCTCAGTAGGAAGTCACCACGGCCAGCAGCAGCTGTAGGAGCGGCTCAGTAGGAAGTCACCACTGCCACGGCCAGCAGCAGCTGTAGGAGTGGCTTAGTAGGAAGTCACCACTGCCACGGCCAGCAGCAGCTGTAGGAGCGGCTCAATAGGAAGTCACCACTGCCACTGCCAGCAGCAGCTGTAGGAGCGGCTCAGTAGGAAGTCACCACGGCCAGCAGCAGCTGTAGGAGCGGCTCAATAGGAAGTCACCACTGCCACTGCCAGCAGCAGCTGTAGGAGCGGCTCAGTAGGAAGTCACCACGGCCAGCAGCAGCTGTAGGAGCGGCTCAGTAGGAAGTCACCACGGCCAGCAGCAGCTGTAGGAGCGGCTCAGTAGGAAGTCACCACTGCCAGCAGCAGCTGTAGCAGCGGCTCAGTAGGAAGTCACCACTGCCACGGCCAGCAGCAGCTGTAGGAGCGGCTCAGTAGGAAGTCACCACGGCCAGCAGCAGCTGTAGGAGCGGCTCAGTAGGAAGTCACCACTGCCACGGCCAGCAGCAGCTGTAGGAGCGGCTCAGTAGGAAGTCACCACTGCCACGGCCAGCAGCAGCTGTAGGAGCGGCTTAATAGGAAGTCACCACTGCCACGGCCAGCAGCAGCTGTAGGAGCGGCTCAGTAGGAAGTCACCACTGCCACGGCCAGCAGCAGCTGTAGGAGCGGCTCAATAGGAAGTCACCACTGCCACTGCCAGCAGCAGCTGTAGGAGCGGCTCAGTAGGAAGTCACCACTGCCAGCAGCAGCTGTAGGAGCGGCTCAATAGGAAGTCACCACTGCCAGCAGCAGCTGTAGGAGCGGCTCAGTTGGAAGTCACCAGTCGCCAGCAGCAGCTGTAGGAGCGGCTTAGCAGACGGTAAACAATACCCTCGACTGGATCAGCGCTGGCTCTGAATCGCTAATGAGCGCGGAGTCAAAGGTCGATCCTCTGCCGGCGCTCCTGCGGTCGGGTCTCATTCGGACACGGCTCTCGGATGCCGCCTTTGAGACGTTCAAACGCAGCGGTGGACGAATTAGAGATGATCCCAGATCACAGAGGGTGGATCCGGCTGGGACGCGTCAGAGGCAGATAAGTGGTTTTGGGTGGCCCGATTGACCTTCCCACTGCCGATGACGTTAGCAGTCAGCAGGTTCCACATGGCGTCCTTGAACTGATATAGATACATACATGAAATGCTCTGAGATAAAGATATGAATTTGAGGTGTAAAAACAAATATTTCAGCGCTCATTGTGGCGCCTTCCTCAGTGAGTGATTGGTGCAAGGTACCTTTTGTCTAGGTCAACAGAATAATGAGCATTTTCACGCGATGAATAAAATGGTTAGGACTTTCATTAGGAAATAAACTAATCTTGCCTAAATTGATTACAAAAACACAATACTAACGCCAACATTCACCCGCCAAAATAAAAGCATAACACACACGCACACACACAAAAACAATACTACGCAACATAAACACCCGATGATACGCAACCGAATATCTAGATTACACATGATTAGACACATATCGAGTTTTAGCAACCGTATATAACTAGCGACCATTTTTCCAGACTATGTCCCATATGGGGCTCAAATGAACATTTCCAACGTCGAGGTTGATCGAAGGGCGCGACTGTCGAATCTCTATAGCCTCCCGGAACTTCCTTCTCTTCCAGTGACCTTCCAGAGCCAGAGTTTTTGCACTGAGCGGGTCCATACTTCCACTACATGTTTCAAAATGTCTAGCAGTGGCTGATTTGTCCCCCCTTGCGAATTTTATATCGGATACACCTTTATATCGGAATTTTATATCGGTTGTACACCTTAATACTCTTGAAAACTTCGAAAAATATAAAACTAAATGTTATACCTGAGTAAAAAGGTAACGAACAAAGTATGACCCTAAAGTCTTACTTAGATGAATTTGAGCTCATTCTCAATTATTCCTATCGCATTTGTTTTCAATGACATTGCAGAAGTTTAGGTACGGCCAGTGGCGGATGCAGAGGGGGTCAGGGGGCAATGCCCCCCCCCCCCCCCATTAAGCCTCGAAGGATCAAATGGCCCGATAGGTCCCCATAGGCGATCGAAGTGACTCGAAATGAATTTCACTCCGCTTGCAAACAAAGTGCAGGTAAAGTAGTAGCACTACAACAAAACGCAAGGCCTGAGGGGTCCTCTGCTGGCCTGAGGGGGCCCTCTGACCACCGGAGGGGTCCCTCTGATCGCCTGAGGGGGCACTCTGACCGCCTGAGAGGGCACTCTGGCCGCCTGAGGGGGCACGCTGGCCGCCTGAAGGGGCACTCTGACCGTCTGAGGCCACCCTGAGGGAGTCGGGATCCGCTGCCTTAGGCGGTGGAACAGGGGAGGGGGGCACCGGGCACCGTGCCTCCTTGAATCCAGGAGGAGGGGGAGGCGGGGCACCCTGGTTCCCCCATCAAATTGCTGAAAACCCACCTATTTTATGCGAAATGGTGCAAAAATTAGAGACAAAAAACGCGCCGCGGCAATCCCCCCCCCCCCCTGAAGGTCTGTACGTGCCCCCTTTGCTTTAAAAAATGCAAGATTTTTTGATTTGTTTAGAGAGAAAAATAGTAAAAATATGCCCTTTTAAAAATACAGTGGGCTAAATCCGTTGAGTTTTTTTTGGTGGAGGTACTTTATGCCCCCCTGAGCAAAAATTGCCCCCTCCTGGAGCGAATCTAGGGTACGCTACTGTTCATGGTTGGAAATCCATGAAACGTGTTTGAAACTGGTAAGCAACTGCACCCAAGCTGTTATAATTCTTGTTATAATTCTGTAAGCAAAAACGTCGAAAAAAATATCATATTTTTGTGCTACTGCGGCGAAATTCCTTCTATCTTTGCGGTGGAAGAATCTCATTGAGTGGCTGCATTGGTGCCTTTGGACTGAATTGAATTTTTGAATGAATGAAATAAAAAGAATCGAACTTTTGAGGCCCTATAGTTATCCACACCCAAAAATAAAGCAAAATAAATCCGCGCCGCTACGCGGCGCAAATCATTCAGTGGTATTTTCTAGTACAAAAGGGTTGAATATAGACTGTAGGTACACACTGACGGCCGCAGGGGGTGGGGGGTAGGGGGGGGGGGCATGGGGCCATGGCCTACCTTTGGCCTTACATGGGGCAACATGTCTTTTGACCCCACCTTTTGTTCCAGACATATTTCCTCGTTTTGAACCTGCATCCTGGTTCCAATAGCAAAATTCGTTCTCCAGCCCGCTCAAAACCTCAAATTTAATAGTTTTGTTGTGTTGTGTAATAGTTGTGTAAGTGTCCATTTTGCGTAAATACCATTGGTAGTTAAGTTTAAGTGCAGCTTTTGTGGCAAATTTTCTTCAATCCCCTCCCTTCGCAAAATCCTGCCTATTTTTAGTTCAAGAACATTTCTGAAGTCCGCACGAGACACAAATCAATATGATACACCATGCTATCGCATGCATAACATTTACTGCTCATAAAAACTACTACCCCCCCCCCCCCCCTTCTCCCCACCTGCAGTCATGAATATCGACTACCCTCTTGGTCAAGTTGCCCCCCCCCCCCTCTTCATCAGCCGTCTGGATCCGCCCTTGACTGTACAAATTATATATGTTAGCACCATTCGCGGCACTTTAAATGATATAAAGGGTACGACTGATATTGCAAATACCTATAGCCAACGTTTTGTCAATTAAAAAAAATGCTGAAATAGGGGCACCCTCAAAATATAGTGGACCAAATCCGTTAAAAGTTTTCAGATTTGGGTATAGGTAGGGGCACCACTGCAATTGATGCCCTGCCCCCCCCCCCCCCCCCCTTGAAGATTGTATGGATCCGCCCCTGGGTACGGTTGCTTCTACGGTCTACCTCGGACAAATCGTAGCTTAAGAAGAAATAAACTTGAGCACCCGCCTTGCCAGGATGGAAACGGACTTTTTTAGAGCCGACCACGAAACCACTCAACTTTGGGGACTAAACGGCATCCCCTGACAAAGCACAAAGACTCACTGGAGTCTCGAGTCTCACTGGAGCCTCGAGTCTTGCTCGTTGTTTCAACATGATTCGGCCCTCGTTAACGTCCAGATTTTGTACGTGCTTGCAGACTCTCCGGTCGAGATGAACAGCTGCATCAGAGGTGCAACGGCCGTGCACGCAAGTTCTCGTGCGATTCACAACAACGCGCACCATCTAGCGACGGCTCTCGGAGGTTGAGCTTCTCCGACACGCCGCCGAGCTGTATGGCCAGCCGACACAACTCGATAGTCAGTCGACAGAACTCGTTCGGAAGTCGACCAAACTCCATCGGTGGTCGGCAAAACTCCTTCCGGAGTCGAAACAACTCGGTCGGGAGTCGGTACTACTCGATCGGGAGCCGGCATAATTCTATCAGCAGTCGAAGAAATTCCGCGAACAGCCGACAAAATTCGTTTCGGCAAGGTTCACTACATCGACAGGTTTGTGGCTGAAAAAACGTTGATTTTACATTCATCCTTAATACTTTGCTTCCAAACTCGTGTTTTATGCTGACGTGAGACTAGGCCATAATACAATTTCGGTCGTCATGTTGCTTGAATTAGTTAAATCCCTCTAGCATTTGGCCAGTTGCCTTCAATGCAGCTGAACAGTGACCTTCACACCTATCCAGCGTCTTTCTATCTGACAAACTTATATCTGGCGTACATCCCTCTGTGCCCGTCACTCGAGACAGAACTAGCAGGTTGTTTTGTGAATCCGGATACCTCTAAGCTCCTGCCACTTTCTGACGTCATCACTCCCCTTATGACGTCATCCTTCCCACCGCAGTCTTCCGTGTGTTCGCGGACGTCCGCGGCGCCCAAGTTTACTGTGCTGGCGCTGGACACCATTCCGTTGGACCGAAGTAGCTCGGCGCTCACCAACTCCATCTCCCCCAACAAGAAGGTGCCCAAGCTGCTGGGCCTGTTCGAGCCGCTCGAGTGTATGAAGAGCCGAGCCGACTGGTCCCTCTACCTCTTCACCCCCGAAAATGTGTGAGTTGATTGAGGGAAGTGGTGGTGAGCGTGATGTGATGAAGGTGTTTGACCAATAGTCGCTGTGTAACGAGTTCGAATCTCGACAGTCGCTGTAAACGAGTTCGAATCTCGACAGTCGCTGTAAACGAGTTCGAATCTCGACAGTCGCTGTAAACGAGTTCGAATCTCGACAGTCGCTGTAAACGAGTTCGAATATCGACAGTCGCTGTAAACGAGTTTGAATATCGACAGTCACCGTGTAACGAGTTCGAATCTCGACAGTCGCTGTGTAACGAGTTCGAATCTCGACAGTCGCTGTAAACGAGTTCGAATCTCGACAGTCGCTGTGTAACGAGTTCGAATCTCGACAGTCGCTGTGTAACGAGTTCGAATCTCGACAGTCGCTGTAAACGAGTTCGAATCTCGACAGTCGCTGTAAACGAGTTCGAATATCGACAGTCGCTGTGTAACGAGTTCGAATCTCGACAGTCGCTGTAAACGAGTTCGAATCTCGACAGTCGCTGTAAACGAGTTCGAATATCGACAGTCGCTGTGTAACGAGTTCGAATCTCGACAGTCGCTGTGTAACGAGTTCGAATCTCGACAGTCGCTGTAAACGAGTTCGAATCTCGACAGTCGCTGTAAACGAGTTCGAATATCGACAGTCGCTGTAAACGAGTTTGAATATCGACAGTCACCGTGTAACGAGTTCGAATCTCGACAGTCGCTGTGTAACGAGTTCGAATCTCGACAGTCGCTGTAAACGAGTTCGAATCTCGACAGTCGCTGTGTAACGAGTTCGAATCTCGCAAGCTCCAACAACTTCGATTCCAAAGGAAGGTACCTTCAAAAATAGCTGGTAAATCTTGCATGGTAGTTTGTAAACCGCGGGAAAAGGCCAGGACCATGCATGTAATAAATATTGTTCGGAGGCTCAAATTATGGCGAGGAGGGGGATAATACTTCTGCGTTGCCAATGAGACGAACAATGGTCGCCAAATACAGTATAGATAGTCAACGATAGTTCGCTGTCTGGTCTCTGGTCTGCACATCACTTCATTGGGTGAATGGGATCGACTACGTCACTTTGCAGTCAACGCCATGCGATTGACAATTGACCCGCATGTGAACCCATGCTTACCTAGCTCCTCTTCCTCCCGCCCGACAGCGTGCGGCGGATGTGCCGCTGGCTGACCTCTTCCCTCCGCCCGACAGCGTGCGGCGGATGTGCCGCTGGCTGACCTCTTCCTTCCGCCCGACAGCGTGCGGCGGATGTGCCGCTGGCTGACCTCTTCCTCCCGCCCGACAGCGTGCGGCGGATGTGCCGCTGGCTGACCTCTTCCTCCCGCCCGACAGCGTGCGGCGGATGTGCCGCTGGCTGACCTCTTCCTTGCGCCCGACAGCGTGCGGCGGATGTGCCGCTGGCTGACCTCTTCCTCCCGCCCGACAGCGTGCGGCAGATGTGCCGCTGGCTGACCTCTTCCTCCCGCCCGACAGCGTGCGGCGGATGTGCCGCTGGCTGACCTCTTCCTCTCGCCCGACAGCGTGCGGCGGATGTGCCGCTGGCTGACCTCTTCCTCCCGCCCGACAGCGTGCGGCGGATGTGCCGCTGGCTGACCTCTTCCCTCCGCCCGACAGCTTGCGGCGGATGTGCCGCTGGCTGACCTCTTCCTTCCGCCCGACAGCGTGCGGCGGATGTGCCGCTGGCTGACCTCTTCCTCCCGCCCGACAGCGTGCGGCGGATGTGCCGCTGGCTGACCTCTTCCTCCCGCCCGACAGCGTGCGGCGGATGTGCCACTGGCTGACCTCTTCCTTCCGCCCGACAGCGTGCGGCGGATGTGCCGCTGGCTGACCTCTTCCTCCCGCCCGACAGCGTGCGGCGGATGTGCCGCTGGCTGACCTCTTCCTCCCGCCCGACAGCGTGCGGCGGATGTGCCGCTGGCTGACCTCTTCCTTCCGCCCGACAGCGTGCGGCGGATGTGCCGCTGGCTGACCTCTTCCTTCCGCCCGACAGCGTGCGGCGGATGTGCCGCTGGCTGACCTCTTCCTCCCGCCCGACAGTGTGCGGCGGATGTGCCGCTGGCTGACCTCGCAGAAGTGGTTCGATCACACCATCCTGTTCTTCATCGCGCTCAACTGCATCACACTGGCCATGGAGCGGCCGAACATCCCGCCCGGATCGTACGAGCGCGCCTTCCTCATCATCTGCAACTACCTCTTCACCGTCGTCTTCGGACTCGAGATGCTCGTCAAGGTGGGCGGCGGGGCATAGCGGCACAAGCATGTCCGTGAAGTTAGCGTCGGATTCGGATTCGAATTCAGCGTCGAGTAGCGATTCGCTTCAAAATCTGGTTACAGGTCAATTTGGGCACGCTGATCACGAAAATAACATTTATTTTGACATTCAAAGTCATCTTCAAGGTCATTTTCAAGGTCAAAGGACGGGGAGCCTCAAAACGCCTTTAAGGATTGCTTCAATTGCAAAAATAATGCTCTCAATCGATTCCCCGGGTCCATATCTAACCTGCGCATTGGCAACCTCACGCGTGCCTTGTATCCTTGAGACCATAAAAGGTTCTCAAAGGACGGGGCGCCTCAAAACGCCCTTAACGGCTGCTCCAATTGCAAAAACAAAATGGTCTCAGTCGATTCCGCAGGTCCATATCTAACCTCCGCATTAGAAATCTCACGCGTGCCTCATATCCTTGAGACCATAAAAGGTTCTCAAAGGACGGGGCGCCTCAAAACGCCTTTAAGGATTGCTCCAATTGCAAAAATAATGGTCTCAATCGATTCCCCGGGTCCATATCTAATCTCCGCATTGGCAACCTCACGCGTGCCTTATATCCTTCAGACCATAAAAGGTTCTCAAAGGACGGGGCGCCTCAAAACGCCCTTAACGGCTGCTCCAATTGCAAAAACAAAATGGTCTCAGTCGATTCCGCAGGTCCATATCTAACCTCCGCATTAGAAATCTCACGCGTGCCTCATATCCTTGAGACCATAAAAGGTTCTCAAAGGACGGGGCGCCTCAAAACGCCTTTAAGGATTGCTCCAATTGCAAAAATAATGGTCTCAATCGATTCCCCGGGTCCATATCTAATCTCCGCATTGGCAACCTCACGCGTGCCTTATATCCTTCAGACCATAAAAGGTTCTCAAAGGACGGGGCGCCTCAAAACGCCTTTAAGGGTTGCTCCAATTGCAAAAAATAATCGTCGCAATCGATTCCCCGGGTCCATATCCAACCTCCGCATTGGCAACCTCACGTGTGCCTTATATCCTTGAGACCATAAAAGGTTCTCAAAGGACGGGGCGCCTCAAAACGCCCGTAACGGCTGTTTCAATTGCAAACACAATGGTCTCAGTCGATTCCTCAGGTCCATATCTAACCTCCGCATTAGAAACCTCACGCGTGCCTCATATCCTTGACACCATAAAAGGTTCTCAAAGGACGGGGCGCCTCAAAACGCCTTGAAGGGTTGCTCCAATTACAAAAAGAATGGTCTCAGTCGATTCCTCGGATCCATATCTAACCTCCGCATTGGCAACCTCACGCGTGCCTTATATCCTTGAGACCATACAAGGTTCTCAAAGGACGGGGCGCCTCAAAACGCCTTTAACGGTTGCTCCAATTGCAAACACAATGGTCTCAGTCGATTCCTCAGGTCCATATCTAACCTCCGCATTGGAAACCTCACGCGTGCCTCATATCCTTGAGACCATAAAAGGTTCTTAAAGGACGGGGCGCCTCAAAACGCCTTTAAGGGTTGCTCCAATTGCAAAAAAATAATGGTATCAGTCGATTCCCCGGGTCCATATCTAACCTCCGCATTGGCAACCTCACGCGTGCCTTATATCCTTAAGACCATAACAGGTTCTCAAAGGACGGGGCGCCACAAAACGCCCTTAACGGTTGCTCCAATTGCAAAAATAATGGTCTAAATCGATTCCCCGGGTCCATATCTAACCTCCGCATTGGCAACCTCACGCGTGCCTTATATCCTTGAGACCATCAAAGGTTCTCAAAGGACGGGGCGCCTCCAAACGCCCTTAACGGCTGTTGCAATTGCAAAAACAATGGTCTCAGTCGATTCCTCAGGTCCATATCTAACCTCCGCATTAGAAACCTCACGCGTGCCTCATATCCTTGAGACCATACAAAGTTCTCAAAGGACGGGGCGCCTCAAAACGCCTTTAAGGGTTGCTCCAATTACAAAAATAATGGTCTCAGTCGATTCCCCGGATCCATATCTAACCTCCGCATTGGCAATCTCACGCGTGCCTTATATCCTTGAGACCATAAAAGGTTCTCAAAGGACGGGGCGCCTCAAAACGCCCTTAACAGTTGCTCCAATTGCAAACACAATGGTCTCAGTCGATTCCCCGGGTCCATATCTAACCTCCGCATTGGCAACCTCACGCGTGTCTTATATTCTTGAGACCATAAAAGGTTCTCAAAGGACGGGGCGAGATATGAAAGGAGGACCCGGGGAATCGATTGAGACCATTATTTTTGTAATTGGAACAGCCGTTAAGGGCGTTTTGAGGCGCCCCGTCCTTTGAGAACCTTTTATGGTCTCAAGGATATAAGGCACGCGTGAGGTTGCCAATGCGGAGGTTAGATATGGACCCGGGGAATCGATTGAGACCATTATTTTTGCAATTGGAGCAACCCTTAAAGGGAAATAATGACCTTTTGATTTTGTTAGCAACAATTTCTTATGCTACCGTTATGGTTTTAAAATTATTTTATTTAAATTTAAGAATTAAATAAAATTATTCCCAGATTCAAAGTTGTAAGTTTGGAAAAAATACAAAACAAGTACCTTGTGTACTTCATGAAAGTCATTGACAAATTCGTCCTTCCCTACCATTGTTTACATCGAGTGCGCGGCATTTTTGGAGACTCTGTGACGTTTCCGATCAAACTGAGCGCTGCTCGGACACACGCTAGTAGCGCTAGTAGCGCTTTCGTTCTCCATGGCAACCAGGCGTTAGCCAATCAAAAGCCAGAAAGGGAATACGTTCTGGCTTTTCATTGGCTCACGCCTGGTTGCCATGGAGAACGAAAGCGCTACTCGCTACAACTCGCCACAATGGTTAAGTGCGCCGAGAAGCATGACAATGACTTTGTAAACAAATCGCCGACGCTAAATAGGTCGCCGTCGATGTGCATCGATGAGCTTCCGATTTAATTGCCAGTTTTGTGTTATTGTTTGTTATTTTTGGGGGGATTTTTACTTATTTTTCATGATAATATAAAGCATAGTGTTATATACAGCCACAGACCATATTATATAATACTCCTAATGTTGAAAACAAATGAATCTATTTTCAAAAATTGAGGGTCGCAACCACTACTATGCCGCCGTTGATGTGCATCGATGAGCTTCCGATTTTATTGCCACTTTTTCCAATCGCTGTTAGTTTTAGAAGATCGCCGGGCATATAATCACAACGAGTAGAACGCACAATATATTTTCCACTCCATTGCGTAAAAAACAATACGGGAAAAGCCCGCAGTTTGATGAGGACCAAAAGTACTTGCAAGTACCGGTCGTTAAAAGTGTGGAACGCTTATCAACTTTAACTTGAAATATCTTTCGGTAGAAAAGTGTTCATGCAAAATGTGATGAATTTACAATATATTTTGGTCTCGTCTGGCGATTTCAAGTGCTAACTCCATTTTTGTGGAAAAAGGTCATTATTTCCCTTTAAAGGCGTTTTGAGGCGCCCCGTCCTTTGAGAACCTTTTATGGTCTCAAGGATATGAGGCACGCGTGAGGTTTCTAATGCGGAGGTTAGATATGGACCTGAGGAATCGACTGAGACCATTGTTTTTGCAATTGAAACAGCCGTTAAGGGCGTTTTGAGGCGCCCCGTCCTTTGATAACCTTTTATGGTCTCAAGGATATAAGGTACGCGTGAGGTTGCCAATGCGGAGGTTAGATATGGACCTGAGGAATCGACTGAGACCATTGTTTTTGCAATTGGAACAGCCGTTAAGGGCGTTTTGAGGCGCCCCGTCCTTTGAGAACCTTTTATGGTCTCAAGGATATAAGGCACGCGTGAGGTTGCCAATGCGGAGGTTAGATATGGACCCGGGGAATCGATTGAGACCATTATTTGTGCAATTGAAGCAACCCTTAAAGGCGTTTTGAGGCGCCCCGTCCTTTGAGAACCTTTTATGGTCTCAAGGATATAAGGCACGTGTGAGGTTGCCAATGCGGAGGTTAGATATGGACCTGAGGAATCGACTGAGACCATTGTTTTTGGAATTGGAGCAGCCGTTAAGGGCGTTTTGAGGCGCCCCGTCCTTTGAGAACCTTTTATGGTCTCAAGGATATTTTGCACGCGTGAGGTTTCTAATGCGGAGGTTAGATATGGACCTGAGGAATCGACTGAGACCATTGTTTTTGCAATTGGAACAGCCGTTAAGGGCGTTTTGAGGCGCCCCGTCCTTTGAGAACCTTTTATGGTCTCAAGGATATAAGGCACGCGTGAGGTTGCCAATGCGGAGATTATATATGGACCCAGGGAATCGATTGAGACTATCATTTTTGCAATTGGAGCAACCCTTAAAGGCGTTTTGAGGCGCCTCGTCCTTTGAGAACATTTTATGGTCTCAAGGATATGAGACACGCGTGAGGTTTCTAATACGGAGGTTAGATATAGACCTGAGGAATCGACTGAGACCATTGCTTTTGCAATTGGAACAGCCGTTAAGGGCGTTTTGAGGCGCCCCGTCCTTTGAGAAGCTTTTATGGTCTCAAGGATATAAGGCACGCGTGAGGTCGCCAATTCGGAGGTTAGATATGGACCCGGGGAATCGATTGAGACCATTATTTTTGCAATTGGAGCAACCCTTAAAGGGAATAGGTCACCTTGAAAGTTGTCTTGAAGTTCAACCATTAGGTGCATCTTGAGCTCAAAACTATGAATATGACTTTGGTTTGGACAACTGATGGATATATGTGGAGAAAGAAGTAAGTTTCTCTTTCTATTTCACGAGAAATCGTACGATAGCAGCTGGCGTTCTGGCTCCGCCCCGCTCCGCCTGACGCCAAGTACAGTCTCTGATAAGGGGCCGCCGCGCCGCCCGGGCGGCTGAGCGGATATTAACAAGGCGTCGTGACCAGAGACTACGTGCCAGAGAGTGTACCTGCCTCCGGCCGCGCGGCGGCGAGCGTTCATTCCCAGATCGTGGCCCGGAACAGCGGGATTGAAATCGAGCTCACTAGTCCTGTGTCGAAATTACTTAACGTAGAGAGGTAATTCTTTCACAACAAACCATTTTTAGATCTGCTCTACAAATCTGTTATCTCAGTCCAAAACCCCATGTTAAAGGTGAACTATTCCCTTTAAAGGCGTTTTGAGGCTTTTGAACCTTTTATGTCCTTTGAGTCCTTTGAGAACCTTTTATGGTCTCAAGTGTATGAGGCACGCGTGAGGTTTCTAATGCGGAGGTTAGATATGGACCTGAGGAATCGACTGAGACCATTGTTTTTGCAATTGGAATAGCCGTTAAGGGCGTTTTGAGGCGCCCCGTCCTTTGAGAACCTTTTATGGTCTCAAGGATATAAGGCACGCGTGAGGTTGCCAATGCGGAGATTATATATGGACCCGGGGAATCGATTGAGACCATTATTTTTGCAATTGGAGCAACCCTTAAAGGCGTTTTGAGGCGCCTCGTCCTTTGAGAACCTTTTATGGTCTCAAGGATATGAGACACGCGTGAGGTTTCTAATACGGAGGTTAGATATAGACCTGAGGAATCGACTGAGACCATTGCTTTGGCAATTGGAACAGCCGTTAAGGGCGTTTTGAGGCGCCCCGTCCTTTGAGAACCTTTTATGGTCTCAAGGATATAAGGCACGCGTGAGGTCGCCAATTCGGAGGTTAGATATGGACCCGGGGAATCCATTGAGACCATTATTTTTGCAATTGGAGCAACCCTTAAAGGGAATAGGTCACCTTGAAAGTTGTCTTGAAGTTCAACCATTAGGTGCATCTTGAGCTCAAAACTATGAATATGACTTTGGTTTGGACAACTGATGGATATATGTGGAGAAAGAAGTAAGTTTCTCTTTCTATTTCACGAGAAATCGTACGATAGCAGCTGGCGTTCTGGCTCCGCCCCGCTCCGCCTGACGCCAAGTACAGTCTCTGATAAGGGGCCGCCGCGCCGCCCGGGCGGCTGAGCGGATATTAACAAGGCGTCGTGACCAGAGAATACGTGCCAGAGAGTGTACCTGCCTCCGGCCGCGCGGCGGCGAGCGTTCATTCCCAGATCGTGGCCCGGAACAGCGGGATTGAAATCGAGCCCACTAGTCCTGTGTCGAAATTACTTAACGTAGAGAGGTAATTCTTTCACCACAAACCATTTTTAGATCTGCTCTACAAATCTGTTGTCTCAGTCCAAACCCCCATGTTAAAGGTGAACTATTCCCTTTAAAGGCGTTTTGAGGCTTTTGAACCTTTTATGTCCTTTGAGTCCTTTGAGAACCTTTTATGGTCTCAAGTGTATGAGGCACGCGTGAGGTTTCTAATGCGGAGGTTAGATATGGACCTGAGGAATCGACTGAGACCATTGTTTTTGCAATTGGAATAGCCGTTAAGGGCGTTTTGAGGCGCCCCGTCCTTTGAGAACCTTTTATGGTCTCAAGAATATAAGGCACGCGTGAGGTTGCCAATGCAGAGGTTAGATATGGACCCGGGGAATCGATTGAGACCATTATTTTTGCAATTGGAGCAACCCTTAAAGGGAATAGGTCACCTTGAAAGTTGTCTTGAAGTTCAACCATTAGGTGCATCTTGAGCTCAAAACTATGAATATGACTTTGGTTTGGACAACTGATGGATATATGTGGAGAAAGAAGTAAGTTTCTCTTTCTATTTCACGAGAAATCGTACGATAGCAGCTGGCGTTCTGGCTCCGCCCCGCTCCGCCTGACGCCAAGTACAGTCTCTGATAAGGGGCCGCCGCGCCGCCCGGGCGGCTGAGCGGATATTAACAAGGCGTCGTGACCAGAGACTACGTGCCAGAGAGTGTACCTGCCTCCGGCCGCGCGGCGGCGAGCGTTCATTCCCAGATCGTGGCCCGGAACAGCGGGATTGAAATCGAGCCCACTAGTCCTGTGTCGAAATTACTTAACGTAGAGAGGTAATTCTTTCACCACAAACCATTTTTAGATCTGCTCTACAAATCTGTTGTCTCAGTCCAAACCCCCATGTTAAAGGTGAACTATTCCCTTTAAAGGCGTTTTGAGGCTTTTGAACCTTTTATGTCCTTTGAGTCCTTTGAGAACCTTTTATGGTCTCAAGTGTATGAGGCACGCGTGAGGTTTCTAATGCGGAGGTTAGATATGGACCTGAGGAATCGACTGAGACCATTGTTTTTGCAATTGGAATAGCCGTTAAGGGCGTTTTGAGGCGCCCCGTCCTTTGAGAACCTTTTATGGTCTCAAGAATATAAGGCACGCGTGAGGTTGCCAATGCAGAGGTTAGATATGGACCCGGGGAATCGATTGAGACCATTATTTTTGCAATTGGAGCAACCCTTAAAGGGAATAGGTCACCTTGAAAGTTGTCTTGAAGTTCAACCATTAGGTGCATCTTGAGCTCAAAACTATGAATATGACTTTGGTTTGGACAACTGATGGATATATGTGGAGAAAGAAGTAAGTTTCTCTTTCTATTTCACGAGAAATCGTACGATAGCAGCTGGCGTTCTGGCTCCGCCCCGCTCCGCCTGACGCCAAGTACAGTCTCTGATAAGGGGCCGCCGCGCCGCCCGGGCGGCTGAGCGGATATTAACAAGGCGTCGTGACCAGAGACTACGTGCCAGAGAGTGTACCTGCCTCCGGCCGCGCGGCGGCGAGCGTTCATTCCCAGATCGTGGCCCGGAACAGCGGGATTGAAATCGAGCCCACTAGTCCTGTGTCGAAATTACTTAACGTAGAGCGGTAATTCTTTCACCACAAACCATTTTTAGATCTGCTCTACAAATCTGTTATCTCAGTCCAAAACCCCATGTTAAAGGTGAACTATTCCCTTTAAAGGCGTTTTGAGGCTTTTGAACCTTTTATGTCCTTTGAGTCCTTTGAGAACCTTTTATGGTCTCAAGTGTATGAGGCACGCGTGAGGTTTCTAATGCGGAGGTTAGATATGGACCTGAGGAATCGACTGAGACCATTGTTTTTGCAATTGGAATAGCCGTTAAGGGCGTTTTGAGGCGCCCCGTCCTTTGAGAACCTTTTATGGTCTCAAGGATATAAGGCACGCGTGAGGTTGCCAATGCAGAGGTTAGATATGGACCCGGGGAATCGATTGAGACCATTATTTTTGCAATTGGAGCAACCCTTAAAGGCGTTTTGAGGCGCCCCGTCCTCTGAGAACCTTTTATGGTCTCAAGGATATGAGGCACGCGTGAGGTTTCTAATACGGAGGTTAGATATTAACAACCTGAGGAATCGACTGAGACCATTTCTTTTGCAATTGGAACAGCCGTTAGGGCGGTTTGAGGCGCCCCGTCCTTTGAGAACCTTTTATGGTCTCAAGGATGTAAGGCACGCGTGAGGTTGCCAATGCGGAGGTTAGATATGGACCCGGAGAATCGATTGAGACCATTATTTTTGCAATTGAAGCAACCCTTAAAGGCGTTTTGAGGCGCCCCGTCCTTTGAGAACCTTTTATGGTCTCAAGGATATGAAGCACGCGTGAGGTTTCTAATGCGGAGGTTAGATATGGACCTGAGGAATCGACTGAGACCATTGTTTTTGCAATTGGAACAGCCGTTAAGGGCGTTTTGAGGCGCCCCGTCCTTTGAGAACCTTTTATGGTCTCAAGGATATAAGGCACGCGTGAGGTTGCCAATGCGGAGGTTAGATATGGACCCGGGGAATCGATTGAGACCATTATTTTTGCAATTGGAGCTAATCTTAAAGGCGTTTTGGGGCGCCCCGTCCTTTGACCTTGAAAATGGCCTTGAAGATGACCTTGAATGTCAAAATAAATGTAATTTTTGTGATCAGCGTGCCCCAATTGACCTGTAACCAGATGTTGAAGCGAATCGCTACTCGACGCTGAATTCGAATCCGAATCTGACGCTAACTTCACGGACATTAGGTACACCACCTTTGGCTGGATTCTCATGGAGGGCGTCCTGAGAGTCATTCGTATGACGTCACCGTGTCTCACCACGAAGTACATATCATTTCCAGTTATTGCTGATTATAACTTGACAAGTACCGGAGGGGAATTATAAAATAAGGGACATTTGCTTTTTCCCATTTCGTAAGTCCCATTTCCTTATGACTAAACAGGGAACGACTTTTGACCAATTTCTTACTACAACATTTCGCATGCACGTGGTCAGCTCAAAAAGTACAAAAGCCTAGTCTCTAGTCGTGCAGCCAAATAGAACCTTAAGCCTCCAGTCTCTGCAATCTGTAGTATCTCGTCTGACCATCCGTCTGCGCCGCAGGTGATATCACAATCCCTGCTGTACGGCCACAACAGCTACTTCAGCTCAGGCTGGAATATCATGGACGGCATCCTGGTCCTCATCAGCGTCATCGATCTCTGCATGTCCCTCATGTCCACCGGCTCGCCGAAGATCTTCAACATCCTCAGGGTGAGTTCTAGCGGGTATCCCAAAATTGTCAACATCATCAGGGTCAGTTCTAGCGGGTAACCCAAAATTGTCAACATCCTCAGGGTCAGTTCTAGCGGGTATCCCAAATTTGTCCGCATCCTCGGGGTGAGTTCTAGCGGGTATCTCAAATTTGTCAGCATCCTCGGGGTGAGTTCTAGCGGGCATCCCAAAATTGTCAACATCATCAGGGTCAGTTCTAGCGGGTATCCCAAATTTGTCAGCATCCTCGGGGTGAGTTCTAGCGGGTATCCCAAAATTGTCAACATCCTCAGGATGAGTTCTAGCGGGTAACCCAAAATTGTCAACATCCTCAGGGTCAGTTCTAGCGGGTATCCCAAAATTGTCAACATCCTCAGGATGAGTTCTAGCGGGTATCCCAAAATTGTCAACATCCTCAGGATGAGTTCTAGCGGGTATCCCAAAATTGTCAACATCATCAGGGTCAGTTCTAGCGGGTATCCCAAATTTGTCAGCATCCTCAGGGTGAGTTCTAGCGGGTATCCCAAAATTGTCAACATCAACCCTTGTGGGCCGTCATGTTCTTCAACACCTGCTGACAAAAAAAAATGTTTTGTTGAAACGTACAATGCTTATCAAAAACCCATGCAAATTGAATTGTGTATCACTCCACTCCCCTCCACCATTTTCACTCCACCAATTCCAGCCCAGTTTGAAACACACATTCACATGCCTCACACACATCACATTCACATTCACACATTCACATGCCTCACACACATCACAATCACATTCACACATTCACATGCCGGCTGGCAGTGAGAAGCAGCAAGTCATGTACTGGTCAAGCTCGTCTCTAACCGCAATGCACTGGTCGGCTGTTTTTCTGACACGCCCAATCTCTCGTTTCCGGCTGCAGGTATTCCGTCTGCTGCGGTCGCTGCGCCCTCTGCGCGTCATCAACCGCGCCCCCGGCCTGAAGCTGGTGGTACAGACGCTGCTATCCAGCCTGAAGCCAATCGGCAACATCGTCCTCATCTGCATGACCTTCTTCATCATCTTCGGCATCCTCGGCGTGCAGGTACTGTGTGCTGGAGCACTGTAGTGTGCAATGTGTGTACTGTGTGCTGTGTGTACTGTGTGCTGTGTGTACTCTGTTCTGTGTGTACTCTGTGCTGTGTGTACTCTGTGCTGTGTGTACTGTGTGATGTGTGCTGTGTGCTGTGTGTACTGTGTGCTGTGTGTACTCTGTGCTGTGTATACTCTGTACTGTGTGTACTCTGTGCTGTGTGTAATGTGTGATATGTACTCTGTGCTGTGTGTACTGTGTGCTGTGTATTCTGTGATGTGTGTACTGTGTGATGTGTGTACTGTGTACTGTGTGCAATGTGTGTACTCTGTGCTGTGTGTAATGTGTGATGTGTGTACTCTGTGCTGTGTGTACTGTGTGCTGTGTGTACTGTGTGATGTGTATAATGTGTGATGTGTGTGATGTGTGATGTGTGTAATGTGTGTTGTGTGTAATGTGTGATGTGTGTACTGTGTGTTGTGTGTACTGTGTGCTGTGTGTACTGTGTGCTGTGTGTACTCTGTGCTGTGTGTAATCTGCGATGTGTGTACTGTGTGATGTGTGATGTGTGCTGTGTGTACTGTGTGCTGTGTGTACTCTGTGCTGTGTGTACTCTGTGCTGTGTGTACTCTGTGCTGTGTGTACTCTGTGCTGTGTGTAATGTGTGATATGTACTCTGTGCTGTGTGTACTGTGTGCTGTGTATTATGTGATGTGTGTACTGTGTGATGTTTGTACTGTGTACTGTGTGCAATGTGTGTACTCTGTGCTGTGTGTAATGTATGCTGTGTGTACTCTGTGCTGGGTGTACTGTGTGCTGTGTGTACTGTGTGATGTGTATAATGTGTGATGTGTGTGATGTGTGATGTGTGTAATGTGTGTTGTGTGTAATGTGTGATGTGTGTACTGTGTGCTGTGTGTACTGTGTGCTGTGTGTACTATGTGGTGTGTAATGTGTGTTGTGTTATTTGTGCTGTGTGTATTGTGTGTGCTGTGTGTACTGTGTGTACTGTGTGCAATGTGTATACTGTGTGATGTGTGTACTGTGTGATATGTACTCTGTGCTGTGTGTACTGTGTGCTGTGTACTCTGTGCTGTGTGTACTGTGTGCTGTGTGTACTGTGTGCAATGTGTGTACTGTGTGCTGTGTGTACTGTGTGCTATGTACTATGGGATGTGTGTACTGTGTGATGTGTGTATTGTGTGCTATGTGCAATGTGTGCTGTGTGTACTGTGTGCTGTGTATAATGTGTGTTGTGTGCTGTGTGTGCTGTGTACTCTGTGATGTATGTACTGTGTGCTGGGTGTACTGTGTGATGTGTGTACTGTGTGATGTGTGTGTGTACTGTGTGTTGTGTGTACTGTGTGATGTGTGTACTGTACAAGGTATGTACTGTGCAAGGTGTGTGTTGTGTGTACTGTGTGATGTGTGTACTGTGTGATGTGTGTACTGTGTGATGTGTGTACTGTGTGATGTGTGTACTGTGTGTAATGTGTATAATGTGTGCTGTGTGTAATGTGTGCTGTGCGTACTGTGCGATGTGTGTACTGTGTGACGTGTGTACTCTGTGATGTGTGTACTGTGTGACGTGTGCACTCTGTGATGTGTGTACTGTGTGACGTGTGTACTCTGTGATGTGTGTAATGTGTGCTGTGTACTATGTGTTGTGTACCCTGTGCTGTGTGTACTGTGTGGTGAATGTACTGTGTGATGTGTGCACTGTGTGATGTGTGATGTGTGTACTGTGTACTGTGTGTATTGTGTGATGTATATACTGTGTGCTGTGTGATGTGTGTACTGTGTGTTGTGTGATGTGTGTATTGCGTGATGTGTGTAATGTGTGCTCTGTACTATGTGATGTGTACTCTGTGATGTGGGTACTGTGTGCTGTGTGTGCTGTGGGATGTGTGTACTGTGTGCTGTGTACTCTGTGCTGTGTGTATTGTTTGCTGTGTACTCTGTGCTGTGTGTACTGTGTACTGTGTGTACTGTGTGTTGTATGTACTGTGTGCTGTGTGTACTGTGTGATGCGTGTACTGTGTACTGTGTGTACTGTGTAATGTGTGTACTGTGTGATGTGTGTGATGTGTGTTGTGTGCGTGTGTACTGTGTGCTGTATGTACTGTGCGATGTGTGTACTGTGTGATGTATGTACTGTGTGATGTGTGTACTGTGTGTTGTTTGTACTGTGTGATGTGTGTACTGTGTGATGTGTGTGATGTGTGATGTGCGCTGTGTGTAATGTGTGTTGTGTGCACTGTTTGCTGTGTAATATGTGCTGTGTGTAATGTGTGCTGTGTGTACTGTGTGTTGTGTGTAATGTGTGATGTGTGTACTTTGTGATGTGTGTACTGTGTGATGTGTGTACTGTGTGCTGTGTGTACTGTGTGGTGTGTGTACTGTGTGCTGTGTGTACTGTGCAATGTGTGTACTGTGTGCTGTGTGTACTCTGTGCTGTGTGTACTCTGTGTTGTGTGTAATGTGTGCTGTGTGTACTGTGTGCTGTGTGTACTATGTGGTGTGTAATGTGTGTTGTGTTATTTGTGCTGTGTGTATTGTGTGTACTGTGTGTACTGTGTGTACTGTGTGCAATGTGTATACTGTGTGATGTGTGTACTGTGTGATATGTACTCTGTGCTGTGTGTACTGTGTGCTGTGTACTCTGTGATGTGTGTACTGTGTGATGTGTGTACTGTGTACTGTGTGCAATGTGTGTACTGTGTGCTGTGTGTACTGTGTGCTATGTACTATGGGATGTGTGTACTGTGTGATGTGTGTATTGTGTGCTATGTGTAATGTGTGCTGTGTGTACTGTGTGCTGTGTATAATGTGTGTTGTGTGCTGTGTGTGCTGTGTACTCTGTGATGTATGTACTGTGTGCTGGGTGTACTGTGTGATGTGTGTACTGCGTGATGTGTGTGTACTGTGTGTTGTGTGTACTGTGTGATGTGTGTACTGTACAAGATATGTACTGTGCAAGGTGTGTGTTGTGTGTACTGTGTGATGTGTGTACTGTGTGATGTGCGTACTGTGTGCAATGTGTATAATGTGTGCTGTGTGTAATGTGTGTTGTGCGTACTGTGCGATGTGTGTACTGTGTGACGTGTGTACTCTGTGATGTGTGTACTGTGTGACGTGTGCACTCTGTGATGTGTGTACTGTGTGACGTGTGTACTCTGTGATGTGTGTAATGTGTGCTGTGCACTATGTGTTGTGTACTCTGTGCTGTGTGTACTGTGTGGTGTGTGTAATGTGTGATGTATGTCCTGTGTGCTGTGTGATGTGTGTACTGTGTGTTGTGTGATGTGTGTATTGCGTGATGTGTGTAATGTGTGCTGTGTACTATGTGATGTGTACTCTGTGATGTGTGTACTGTGTGCTGTGTGTGCTGTGGGATGTGTGTATTGTGTGCTGTGTACTCTGTGCTGTGTGTATTGTTTGCTGTGTACTCTGTGCTGTGTGTACTGTGTACTGTGTGTACTGTGTGTTGTATGTACTGTGTGCTGTGTGTACTGTGTGATGCGTGTACTGTGTGCTGTGTGTACTGTGTAATGTGTGTCCTGTGTGATGTGTGTGATGTGTGTTGTGTGCGTGTGTACTGTGTGCTGTGTGTACTGTGCGATGTGTGTACTGTGTGATGTATGTACTGTGTGATGTGTGTACTGTGTGTTGTTTGTACTGTGTGCTGTGTGTACTGTGTGATGTGTGTGATGTGTGATGTGTGCTGTGTGTAATGTGTGTTGTGTGCACTGTGTGCTGTGTAATATGTGTTGTGTGTAATGTATGCTGTATGTACTGTGTGTTGTGTGTAATGTGTGATGTGTGTACTTTGTGATGTGTGTACTGTGTGATGTGTGTACTGTGTGCTGTGTGTACTGTGTGGTGTGTGTGTACTGTGTGCTGTGTGTACTGTGTGATGTGTGTACTGTGTGCTGTGTGTACTGTGGGCTGTGTGTAATGTGTGCTGTGTGTACTGTGCACTGTGTGTACTGTGTGATGTGTGTACTGTGTGCTATGTGTACTGTGTGATGTATGTACTGTGTGCTGTGTTTACTGTGTGCTGTGTGTACTGTGTGTTGTGTGTACTGTGTGATGTGTGTACTGTGTGTTGTGTACTCTGTGCTGTGTGTACTGTGTGATGTGTGTACTGTGTACTGTGTGAATGTGTGTACTGTGTGCTGTGTGTACTGTGTGCTATGTGTATTGTGTGTTGTGTGTACTGTGTGCTGTGTATACTGTGTGATGTGTGTACTGTGTGCAATGTGTATACTGTGTGTTGTGTGAACTGTGTGCTGTGCACTCCATGTGTGTACTGTGTGATGTGTGTACTGTGTGATGTCTGTACTGTGTGATGTGTGTGTACTGTGTGTTGTGTGTACTGTGTGCTGTGTGTACTTTGTGCTGTGTATACTGTGTGATATGTGTACTGTAATGGTACATCCAAGTTTTGGGCCTATAAGTGGTCCAAAACTTGGATGCTCAAACGGAACCCGTCCAAGTGCAAATCTTTTCGGATGATACTGAGAACGAAGCCAATAGTGAAGAAATATTCGATCGGAAACACCACGTTGGAAGACGTGGAATATATTCGCGATTTAGGAGTAATTCTAGACACAAAGCTGACATTTAGCAATCATATCGAAAATACCATGAGAAGAGCCAATAGAGCCCTTGGCGTCCTTATTAGATCGTTCCAGAGGGCTAACCCGAGAGGATATATCAAAGAGACATCAGTACTGACGTCGTATTTTGCCTACGTCCGCTCAAATATGGAATATTGTAGCGTGATATGGGGCGGTGCCGCTCGCACGCACACTGATAGGCTGCAGCGCATAGAACATAAGTTCCTGATGTGGCTGAACGCCCACTGTCGGTCGCGATCACCATCCATGGCGTACTTTGACCTATTGTCTCATTTTAAACTTGCTTCTGTATCGGCACGTAGGATCCATCATGATCTCATGTTCATTCGCAACGTTTTTAAGGGTAAAATATCATCGGTCAATACGGTCAAAGAGGGACTGTTCGCCAGACTGCCCAGGCAACTTAACCGCTTTATAGGAACGTGTCCCAATGCTGATCTCTTTGCCGATACGTACTATCAGTTCCGCACCAAAGTGAGGTGGTACGTCGCATCGTTGTAACTGATGTTGTGCTGTGTGTGCTGGATGTTTGGTTCATGTCATATTTTATGTTTATGGTGTATTTGGTATATTTTAACATGTATTTGTCTAATGTCCTATGTAAAATTAGCTTTAATTAATTTTACATTTTGACTTCGTCCATCATTGGGGTATCCCGTCGACGATTTGCGCAAATAAACAAACAAACAAACAAACTGTGTGCTGTATGTACTGTGTGATGTGTGTACTGTGTGATGTGTGTACTGTGTGTTGTGTGTACTGTGTGATGTGTGTAATGTGTGATGTGTGTACTGTGTGATGTGTGTACTGTGTGCAATGTGTATAATGTGTGCTGTGTGTACTGTGTGCTGTGTGTACTGTGTGATGTGTGTACTGTGCGATGTGTGTACTGTGTGATGTGTGTACTGTGTGTACTCTGTGATGTGTGTACTGTGGGATGTGTGTAATGTGTGTTGTGTGCACTGTGTGATGTGTGTACTGTGTGTTGTGTGTAATGTGTGCTGTGTGTAATGTGTGCTGTGTACTATGTGTTGTGTACTCTGTGCTGTGTGTACTGTGTGTTGTGTGTACTGTGTGATGTATGTACTGTGTGATGTGTGTAATGTGTGCTGTGTGTACTGTGTGCTGTGTGTACTGTGTGTTGGGTGTACTGTGTGATGTGTGTACTGTGTGCTGTGTGTACTGTGTGCTGGGTGTATTGTGTGATGTGTGTAATGTGTGCTGTATACTATGTGATGTGTACTATGTGCTGTGTGTACTGTGTGTTGTGTGTACTGTGTGATGTGTGTACTGTGTGCTGTGTACTCTGTGCTGTGTGTATTGTTTGCTGTGTACTTTGTGATGGGTGTACTGTGTGTACTGTGTGTTGTGTGTACTGTGTGCTGTGTGTACTGTGTGATATGTGCACTGTGTGCTGTGTGTACTGTGTAATGTGTGTACTGTATGATGTGTATACTGTGTGATGGGTGTGATGTGTGCTGTGTGATGTGTGAACTGTGTGCTGTGTGTAATATGTGATGTGTGTACTGTGTGATGTGTGTACTGTGTGATGTATGTACTGTGTGATGTGTGATGTGTGTACTGTGTGTTGTGTGTAATGTGTGCTGTGTGTGCTGTGTGATGTGTGTACTGTGTGATGTGTGTACTGTGTGGTATGTGCACTGTGTGCTGTGTACTATGTGCTGTGTGTACTGTGTGCTGTGTGTGATGTGTGTAATGTGTATTGTGTGTACTGTGTGCTGTGTGTACTCTGTGATGTGTGTACTGTGCGCTGTGTGTACTGTGTGATGTGTGTAATGTGTGCTGTGTGTACTGTGTACTGTGTGTACTGTGTGTTGTGTGTACTGTGTGATGTGTGTAATGTGTGCTGTGTGTGATGTGTGATGTGTATACTATGTGCTGTGTTTACTGTGTGATGTGTGTACTGTGTGTTGTATGTACTGTGTGATGTGTGTATTGTGCGTTGTGTACTCTGTGCTGTGTGTACTGTGTGTTGTGTGTACTGTGTGATGTGTGTACTGTGTGCTGTGTGTAATGTGTGATGTATGTGTTGTGTGTACTGTGTGTACTGTGTGTTGGGTGTACTGTGTGTTGGGTGTACTGTGTACTGTGTGATGTGTGTAATGTGTGCTGTGTGTAATGTGTGTTGTGTACTGTGTGCTGTATGTACTGTGTGTTGTAGGTACTGTGTGATGTGTTTACTGTGTGATGTGTGTACTATGTGCTATGTGTAATGTGTGATGTGTATAATGTGTGCTGTGTGTACTGTGTGATGTGTGATGTGTGTAATGTGTGCTGTGTGTACTGTATTATGTGTGTAATGTGTGCTGTGTGTACTGTGTGATGTGTGTACTGTGTGATGTGTGTACTGTGTAATGTATGTACTGTGTGATGTGTGTACTGTGTGATGTGTGTTATATGGGTACTGTGTACTGTGTGCTGGGTGTACTGTGTACTGTGGGCTGGGTGTACTGTGTACTGTGTGCTGTGTGTACTGTGTGTTGTGTGTACTGTGTGATGTGTGTTATATGGGTACTGTGTACTGTGTGCTGGGTGTACTGTGTACTGTGTGCTGGGTGTACTGTGTACTGTGTGCTGTGTGTACTGTGTGTTGTGTGTACTGTGTGATGTGTGTACTCTGTGATGTGTGTACTCTGTGATGTGTGTACTCTGTGTACTGTGTGCTGTGTTTACTGTGTGATGTGTGTACTGTGTGCTGTGTGTAATGTGTGCTGTATGTACTGTGTGATGTGTGTACTGTGTGATGTGTGTTATATGGGTACTGTGTACTGTGTGCTGGGTGTACTGTGTACTGTGTGCTGGGTGTACTGTGTACTGTGTGCTGTGTGTACTGTGTGTTGTGTGTACTGTGTGATGTGTGTACTCTGTGATGTGTGTACTCTGTGATGTGTGTACTCTGTGTACTGTGTGCTGTGTTTACTGTGTGATGTGTGTACTGTGTGCTGTGTGTAATGTGTGCTGTATGTACTGTGTATGTGTGTACTGTGTGCTGTATGTAATGTGTGCTGTGTGTAATGTGTGATGTGTGTACTGTGTACTGGGTGTACTGTGTGTTGTGTGTAATGTGTGTTGTGTGGTATGTGTGCTGTGTACTCTGTGTTGTGTGTTGTGTATACTGTGTGCTGTGTGTACTGTGTGATGCGTGTACTGTGTGATGTGTGTACTGTATGATGAGTGTAATGTGTGCTGTGTGTACTGTGTGCTGTGTGTACTGTGTGATGTGTGTACTGTGTAATGTGTGTACTGTGTGATGTATGTACTGTGTACTGGGGGTACTGTGTGTTGTGTGTAATGTGTGTTGTGTGTTATGTGTGCTGTGTACTCTGTGTTGTGTGTGCTGTGTATACTGTGTGCTGTGTGCACTGTGTGATGTGTGTACTGTGTGATGTGTGTACTGTGTGATGTGTGTACTGTGTGATGTGTGTACTGTATGCTGTGTGTAATGTGTGCTGTGTGTACTGTGTACTGTGTGTACTGTGTGATGTGTGTACTGTGTGATGTGTGTAATGTGTGATGTGTGTACTGTGTGATGTGTGTACTGTGTACAATATGTGTACTGTGTGCTGTGTACTCTGTACTGTGTGTACTGTGTGATGTGTGTACTGTGTGATGTGTGTAATGTGTGTTGTGTGTATTGTGTGATGTGATATGTGTACTGTGTGTTGTGTACTGTGTGCTGTGTACTGTGTGTTGTGTGTACTGTGCGCTGTGTACTCTGTGCTGTGTGCACTGTGTGCTGTGTGTACTGTGCAATGTGTGTACTGTGGGAAATGTGTGTTATGTGTGATGTGTGTACTGTGTGATGTGTGTACTGTGTGATGTGTGTACTGTGTGATGTGTGTAATGTGTGATGTATTTACTTGTGATGTGTGTAATGTGTGCTGTGTGTACTGTGTAATGTGTGTACTGTGTGATGTGTGTACTGTGTGATGTGTGTACTGTGTGTACTGTGTGTTGTGTGTATTGTGTGGTGTGTGTACTGTGTGATGTGTACTGTGTGCTGTGTACTGTGTGTTGTGTGTACTGTGTGCAAGATGTGTACTGTGTGCTGTGTACTCTGTGCTGTGTGTACTGTGTGCTGTGTGTACTGTGCAATGTGTGTACTGTGTGCAATGTGTGTTATGTGTGATGTGTGTAATGTGTGATGTGTTATGTGTGTACTGTGTGATGTATGTACTGTGTGCTGTGTGTACTGTGTGCTGTGTGTACTGTGTGATGTGTGTAATGTGTGTACTGTGTGCAATGTGTGTAATGTGTGCTGTGTGTACTGTGTGATGTGTGTACTGTGTGATGTGTGTACTGTGTGATGTGTGTAATGTGTGATGTGTGTGCTATGTGCTGTGTGTACTGTATGACGTGTGTAACGTGTGCTGTGTGTACTGTGTGCTGTGTGTACTGAGTGATAAATAAAGACATAAAGACATAAAAGAAAAGTGCAACAAAGAGCCTCTTGGGCCCATCCGAGGTTCCACCCCACCCCACCCCCACCCCTCTGATCTGTGTACTGTGTGATGTGTGTAATGTGTGATGTGTGTACTGTGTGATGTGTGGGCTGTGTGTACTGTGTGATGTGTGTAATGTGTGTTATATTTACTGTGTGCTGTGTGTACTATGTGATGTGTGTACTATGTGATGTGTGTACTGTGTTCCACGTGTGTTGTGTGTACTGTGTGATGTGTATTCTGTGCTATGTGTGCTGTGTGTACTGTGTGCTGTGTGTACTGTGTGTTGTGTGTACTGTGTGTTGTGTGTACTGTGTGTTGTGTGTACTGTGTATTGTGTGTACTGTGTGTTGTGTGTACTGTGTGATGTGCGTACTGTTGTGTGTTGTGTGTACTGTGTGCTGTGTACTCTGTGCTGTGTGTACTCTGTGATGTATGTACTGTGTGCTGTGTACTGTGTCCTGTGTACTGTGTGCTGTGTGATGTGTGTACTGTGTGATGTGTGTAATGTGTGTTGTGTGTACTGTGTGCTGGGTGTAATGTGTGATGTGTGTAATGTGTGTTGTGTGCTGTGTAGTGTGTTGTGTATACTGTGTGCTGTGTATACTGTAATATGTGTGTAATGTGTGCTGTGTGTACTGTGTGATGTGTGTACTGTATGATGTGTGTACTGTGTGATGTGTTTACTGTGCGTACTGTGTGTTGTGTGTAATGTGTGCTGTGTATACTGTGTGCTGTGTGTACTCTGTGTTGTGTGTACTGTGTACTGTGTGATGTGTACTGTGTGCTGTGTACTGTGTGCTGTGTACTGTGTGATGTGTGTACTTTGTGCTGTGTGTACTGTGTGCTGTGTGTAATGTGTGTTGTGTGTACTGTGTGCTGTGTGTATTGTGTGATGTGTGTACTGTGTGATATGTGTACTGTATGATGTGTGTACTGTGTGCTGTGTGTACTGTGTGTTGTGAGTACTGTATGTGTGTACTGTGTGTTGTGTGTACTGTGTGCTGTGTGTACTGTGTGATGTGTACTGTGTACTGTGTGTACTGTGTCTGTGTGTAATGTGTACTGTGTGATGTGTGTGCTGTGTGGTGTGTGTACTGTGTGGTGTGTGTACTGTGTGATGTGTGTACTGTGTGCTGTGTGTACTGTGTGGTGTGTGTACTGTGTGATGTGTATACTGTGTGCTGTGTGTACTGTATGATGTGTGTATTGTGTGATGTGTGTACTGTGTGATGTGTGTAATGTGTGTTGTGTGTACTGTGCGCTGTGGGTACTGTGTGATGTGTGTAATGTGTGCTGTGTGTAATGTGTGATGTGTGTATTGTGTGCTGTGTGTACTGTGTGATGTGTGTACCGTGTGCGGCGTGTACTGTGTGCGGTGTGTATTGTGTGCTGTGTGTACTGTGTGCTGTGAGTACTGTGTGATGTGTGTACTATGTGATGTGTGTACTGTGTGATGTGTGTACTGTGTGATGTGTGTAATGTGTGGTATGTGTACTGTGTACTGTGTGCTATGTGTACTGTGTGCTGTGTGTACTGTGTGTTGTATGTACTATGTGTACTGTGTGCTGTGTGCTGTGTGTACTGTGTGATGTGTGCTGTGTACTGTGTGATGTGTGTACGGTGTTCTGTGTGTGTGTACTGTGTGTTGTGTGTATTTGTGTACTCTGTGTGCTGTGTACTGTGTGCTGTGTGTACTGTGTGCTGTGTACTGTGTGATGTGTTTACTGTGTGATGTGTACTGTGTGCTGTGTCTTATGTGTGATGTGTGTACTGTGTGCTGTGTGTATTGTGTGCTGTGTACTGTATGATGTGTGTACTGTGTGCTGTGTGTGCTGTGTGTACTGTATGTTGTGTGTAATGTGTGCTGTATGTACTGTGTGCTGTGTGTACTGTGTGTTGTGTGTACTGCGTGATGTGTGTACTGTGTGCTGTGTGTACTGTGTGCTGTGTGTATTGTGTGTTGTGCGTACTGTGTGCTGTGTGCAATGTGTGTACTGTGTGCTGTGTGTACTGTGTGATATGTGTAATGTGTGCTGTATGTACTGTGTGCTGTGTGTACTGTGTGATGTGTGTACTGTGTGATGTGTGTACTGTGTGATGTGTGTACTGTGTGATGTGTGTACTTTGTGCTGTGTGTACTGTGTGTTGTGTGTACTGTGTGATGTGTGTACTGTGTGATGTGTGTGATGTGTGTACTGTGTGTACTGTGTGTACTGTGTGTACGGTGTGCTGTGTGTAATGTGTTATGTGTACTGTGTGATGTGTGTACTGTGTGATGTGTGTACTGTGTGATGTGTGTACTGTGCGCTGTGTGTAATGTGTGATGTGTGTACTGTGTGCTGTGTGTAATGTGTGATGTGTACTGCGTGATGTGTGTAATGTGTGCTGTGTACTGTGTGCTGTGTGTACTGTGTGGTGTGTGTACTGTGTGCGGTGTGTAATGTGTGCTGTGTGTACTGTGTGCTGTGTGTACCGTGTGTTGTGTGTACTGTGTACTGTGTGCTGTGTGTACTGTGTGCTGTATGTGCGGTGTGATGTGTGTACTGTGTGCTGTGTGTGATGTGTACTGTGTGTACTGTGTGTACTGTGTGTTGTGTCTACTGTGTGCTGTGTGTACTGTGTGATGTGTGTACTGTGTGCTGTGTGTACTGTGTGCTGTGTGCACTGTGCACTGTGTAATGTGTGTTGTGTGTAATGTGTGTTGTGTGTGCTGTGCGCTGTGTGTACTGTGTGATGTGCGTACTGTGTGCTGTGTGTACTGTGTGATGTGTGTAATGTGTGCTGTATGTACTGTGTGTGTTGGGTGTACTGTGTACTGTGTGGTGTGTGTACTGTGTACTGTGTGTACTGTGTGTTGTGTGTGTTGTGTGTACTGTGTGATGTGTGTAATGTGTGCTGTGTGTACTGTGTGCTGTGTTTACTGTGTGCTGTGTGTACTGTGTGATGTGTGTAATGTGTGCTGTGTGTACTGTGCAATGTGTGTACTGTGTACTGTGTGTACTGTGTGCTGTGTGTACTGTGTACTGTGTGATGTGTGATGTGTGCTGTGTGTACTGTGTGCTGTGTGTACTGTGTGATGTGTGTGCTGTATGTACTGTGTGATGTGTGTACTGTGTTCTGTGTGTAATGTGTACTGTGTGATGTGTGTACTGTGTGGTGTGTGTACTGTGTGGTGTGTGTACTGTGTGATGTGTGTACTGTGTGTTGTGTGTACTGTGTGATGTGTGTACTGTGTGCTGTGTGTACTGTGTGGTGTGTGTACTGTGTGATGTGTATACTGTGTGCTGTGTGTACTGTATGATGTGTGTATTGTGTGATGTGTGTACTGTGTGATGTGTGTAATGTGTGTTGTGTGTACTGTGCGCTTTGGGTACTGTGTGATGTGTGTAATGTGTGCTGTGTGTAATGTGTGATGTGTGTACTGTGTGCTGTGTGTACTGTGTGATGTGTGTACCGTGTGCGGCGTGTACTGTGTGCGGTGTGTATTGTGTGCTGTGTGTACTGTGTGCTGTGAGTACTGTGTGATGTGTGTACTATGTGATGTGTGTACTGTGTGATGTGTGTACTGTGTGATGTGTGTAATGCGTGGTATGTGTACTGTGTACTGTGTGATATGTGTACTGTGTGCTGTGTGTACTGTGTGTGGTATGTACTATGTGTACTGTGTGCTGTGTGCTGTGTGTACTGTGTGCTGTGTGCTGTGTACTGTGTGATGTGTGTAATGTGTTCTGTGTGTGTACTGTGTGTTGTGTGTATTTGTGTACTCTGTGTACTGTGTACTGTGTGCTGTGTGTACTGTGTGCTGTGTACTGTGTGATGTGTTTACTGTGTGATGTGTACTGTGTGCTGTGTCTAATGTGTGATGTGTGTACTGTGTGCTGTGTGTATTGTGTGCTGTGTACTGTATGATGTGTGTACTGTGTGCTGTGTGTGCTGTGTGTACTGTGTGTTGTGTGTACTGTGTGCTGTATGTACTGTGTGCTGTGTGTGTTGTGTGTACTGTGTGATGTGTGTACTGTGTGCTGTGTGTACTGTGTGCTGTGTGTACTGTGTGCTGTGTGTATTGTGTGTTGTGTGTACTATGTGCTGTGTGCAATGTGTGTACTGTGTGCTGTGTGTACTGTGTGATATGTGTAATGTGTGCTATATGTACTGTGTGCTGTGTGTACTGTGTGATGTGTGTTCTGTGTGATGTGTGTACTGTGTGATGTGTGTACTGTGTGATGTGTGTACTTTGTGCTGTGTGTACTGTGTGTTGTGTGTACTGTGTGATGTGTGTACTGTGTGATGTGTGTGATGTGTGTACTGTGTGTACTGTGTGTACTGTGTGTACGGTGTGCTGTGTGTAATGTGTTATGTGTACTGTGTGCTGTGTGTACTGTGTGATGTGTGTACTGTGTGCTGTGTGTACTGTGCGCTGTGTGTACTGTGTGATGTGTGTACTGTGTGATGTGTGTAATGTGTGATGTGTACTGCGTGATGTGTGTAATGTGTGCTATGTACTGTGTGCTGTGTGTACTGTGTGGTGTGTGTACTGTGTGCGGTGTGTAATGTGTGCTGTGTGTACTGTGTGCTGTGTGTACCGTGTGTTGTGTGTACTGTGTACTGTGTGCTGTGTGTACTGTGTGCTGTATGTGCTGTGTGATGTGTGTATTGTGTGCTGTGTGTGATGTGTACTGTGTGTACTGTGTGTACTGTGTGTTATGTCTACTGTGTGCTGTGTGTACTGTGTGCTGTGTGTACTGTGTGCTGTGTGTACTGTGTGCTGTGTGCACTGTGTACTGTGTAATGTGTGTTGTGTGTAATGTGTGTTGTGTGTGCTGTGGGCTGTGTGTACTGTGTGATGTGCGTACTGTGTGCTGTGTGTACTGTGTGATGTGTGTAATGTGTGCTGTATGTACTGTGTGTGTTGGGTGTACTGTGTACTATGTGGTGTGTGTACTGTGTACTGTGTGTACTGTGTGCTGTGTGTGTTGTGTGTACTTTGTGATGTGTGTAATGTGTGCTGTGTGTACTGTGTGCTGTGTTTACTGTGTGCTGTGTGTACTGTGTGATGTGTGTAATGTGTGCTGTGTGTACTGTGCAATGTGTGTACTGTGTACTGTGTATACTGTGTGCTGTGTGTACTGTGTACTGTGTGATGTGTGATGTGTGCTGTGTGCACTGTGTGCTGTGTGTACTGTGTGATGTGTGTGCTGTGTGTACTGTGTGATGTGTGTACTGTGTGCTGTATGTACTGTGCAATGTGTGTACTGTGTACTGTGTGTACTGTGTGTTGTGTGTACTGTGTGCTGTATGTACTGCGTGTTGTGTGTACTGTGTGCTGTGTGTACTGTGTGCTGTGTGTACTGCGTGCTGTGTGTACTGTGTGATGTGTGTACTGTGTACTGTGTGTACTGTGTGCTGTGTGTACTGTGTGGTGTGTGTACTGTGTGCTGTGTGTACTGTGTGATGTGTGTACTCTGTGCTGTGTGAACTCTGTGCTGTGTGTACTGGGTGCTGTATGTACTGTATGCTGTGTGTACTGTGTGATGTGTATATTGTGTGTTGTGTATACTGTGTGCTGTGTGTACTGTGTGCTGTGGGTAATGTGTGTTGTGTGTACTGCGTGCTGTGTGCTGTGTGTACTGTGTACTGTGTGTACTGTGTGCTGTGTGTACTGTGTGCTGTGTGTACTGTGTGTACTGTGTACTGTGTGTACTGTGTGTACTGTGTGTACTGTGTGTACTGTGTGTACTGTGTGTACTGTGTGTACTGTGTGTACTGTGTGTGCTGTGTGTTCTGTGTGCTGTGTACTCTGCTAGGTTCAGTCGTGCCGGGTCACTCGCGGATCCAGAATAGGTGAAATAGATGGAGGCCAAATCCCAGAATGTCAGACAACATTTAAAAATCTCGGCATATTCCGCTTTCTTAATTAAAGGGAAATAATGACCTTTTTCCACAAAAATGGAGTTATTACTTGAAATCGACAGACGAGACCAAAATATCTTGTAAATTCATTACATTTTGCATAAAACTTCCTACCGAAAGATATTTCAAGTTAAAGTTGATAAGCGTTCCACACTTTTAACGACCGGTACTTGCAAGTAGTTTTGGTCCTCATCAAACTGCGGGCTTTTCCCGTATTGCTTGTTTACGCAATGGAGTGGAAAATATATTTTGCATTCTGCTTGTTGTGATTATATGCCAACGATGCTCTACAACTAACAGTCATCGAATAAAAAGATAACCAAATTAGCAGTTAACTGATTCATATAACGGCGGCCTAGTTAGTGGTTACGACCCTCAATTTTTGAAAATTGCTCAGTAGCGTACCCAGGATTCACTCCAGGAGGGGGCAATTTTTGCTCAGGGGGCATAAAGTACTCCCACCAAAAAAAACTCACCGGATTTGGCCCACTGGATTTTTAAAAGGGCATATTTTCACCATTTTTCTCTGAAAAATTAAAAATCATTCATTTTTTCGATCAAAGGGGGCACGTACAACAGACCTTCAGGGGGGAATTGCCCGCTTGCCCCCCCCCCCCCCCCCCCCCTGTGTACGCCTATGAAATTGCTTCATTTATTTTCAACATTAGGAGTTTTGTATAGTTTTGTTTCTGGCGGTATATAACACTATGCTTTATATTATCATGAAAAAGAATCATTTTTTCCACACAAAAAACAAAAAATACAAAAACTGGCAATTAAATCGGAAGATCATCGATGCACATTGACGGCGACCTATTTACTGTTGGCGATTTGTTTAGAGGTAATTCAACAACGTTGAACAGATTGATACAAAAGCGCCAGATGTGTCGCTTTCCCATAGTGGAGGGAAAATATCGATCATTAACTCTTTAAGAAGTATATGTACTTGCTTTTTAATTTTTCCAAACTTCCAACTTTGAATTAGAGAATTATTTTATTTTATTCTTAAATTTAGATCACATCATTTTAATACCATAACGGTAGCCAAAAATCAAAAGGTCATCATTTCCATTTAAATATTACAAACTGATTTAGATAGAAATTGCTCAGTAGGTACAAGTTGCTGAGATTTTCCTTAATAAAATCAGTAATTGGGTCAATGGTCCCGAAACGTTTTAAATTAATGGTCATTTATATTCCATGTAAACGATTAACTCATATAAATGTTTACATCCCGCTGCCACTCGGCTGTTTGCTCGTTAACGAAATCCTTACCCTCTCCCCGTGCAGCTGTTCAAGGGCACGTTCTACTACTGCGACGGTGACGACCTAGTGGGGGTCATCAACAAGACCGAGTGCCTCAGCCGGCCAGGCAACGTGTGGGTCAACCGCAAGTACAACTTCGACAACCTGGGCACGGCGCTGATGGCGCTGTTCGTGCTGTCCTCCAAGGACGGCTGGGTCAACATCATGTACACGGGCCTGGACGCCGTCGGAGTCGATCAACAGGTGATATACTTTTATCTTCTGGTTTTATGTTTGTCTGTGTTGTTACAGACCAGTCTCGCATCCCTTTATATTGGCAACATTTCCATTTGTGAACAATTTGTCATGCCTTCAGGTCCTCAGAACGTATTAAGTCCAAAGTTAATGTTATTGCCTTTATGCGTAGTTGACATACAAATACACCGTATTTAGGGTGGGGAGACACTGCACCATGCCTCCCCCCCCCCCCCCGCCCTCCCCCCCCCCCCCCCCCCCCCCCCCCCCCCCCCCGCCGCCCTTGGGTGCCGAAGGCGCCTTCACGCACCGAAGGCGCCATTAAAGGGATTATACGGGTTTTCCCCAGAATAATTGAGTTACATAGTAAAAAGTATTTATAAAGGTGGTAGAAGTCCCACGGTATCCACATTTTTATGGAAATGACCTCTTCTGCACTTAAGGACATTCCAAAGTGCGCGGTGATGCCAACGCGTATTTTCTGCAGGACCGGCTGAGGCAGAGCCAGTCATCTCTTTTATGCTAATAAAAACCCCTCACGTATGGCAAATTTCCGGTAAAATAAGCAATATTTGAAAGAAAATAAACTGGTTTTGTTCCAACGACAGCAGCAGTTACCTAGTTTTCCCATAAAATTATATATTTTTCATGAATTTTCATGCCAAAAAAATAAAACGCCACCACCAAATTCTCAACGCTAAAAGCCAGAGAAAAGAAAACCACAAAAACACAAAACCTCAACGAACAGTGTGTAGTAATACAAAGTCCCGTCAGTTTTGAATTGCATAATAATTGTGTGATCCAGTGTAGGACTTGCAGATAATTCAAAGCTCTAAAATTGATCTTAAGATAAAAGTGGTGGACAGTAGTGCCGATCAAGTACTCGTTATCTGATACTAGTCTCGAAAACGCCCAAGTTTTAACGCTGATAATTTCTGAAATAATGGACTAAATGAGCATTGAAGTCCCTGTTATATGTCTTAAACGTGTTTAAAGCTCATACATCTGCAAAAGAGTGCATTTACTTTCAGGACGGAAACCCGTATAACCCCTTTAAATGCGCCTCACATTCAGCAAAAGGGCGCGCCCTTCGCTGAATGTGAGGCGCGCTCCGGCTGAATATGAGGCGCGTTCCACTGAATGTAAGGCGCGCTCCAGGGGTGTAGCTTCTTTATTTATTTTATATATAATATATATATATATATATATATATATATATATATATATATATATATATATATATATATAT
>JAXIVJ010009633.1:0-50246 GCA_036785665.1 Chirona hameri | reverse complement strand
GTATATGTATATGTATATGTATATGTATATGTATATGTATATGTATATGTATATGTATATGTATATGTATATGTATATGTATATGTATATGTATATGTATATGTATATGTATATGTATATGTATATGTATATTGTATATGTATATGTATATGTATATGTATATGTATATGTATATGTATATGTATATGTATATTCATATGCACTATGCATATGCATATGCATATGCATATGCATATGCATATGCATATGCATATGCATATGCATATGCATATGCATATGCATATGCATATGCATATGCATATGCATATGCATATGCATATGCATATGATATGCATATGCATATGCATATGCATATGCATATGCATATGCATATGCATATGCATATGCATATGCATATGCAATATGCATATGCATATGCATATGCATATGCATATGCATATGCATATGCATATGCATATGCATATGCATATGCATATGATATGCATATGCATATGCATATGCATATGCATATGCATATGCATATGCATATGCATATGCTATATGCATATGCTTATGCATATGCAATGCATATGCATATGCATATGCATATGCTTATGCTATATGTATAGTATATGCTATATATGTAATGTATATGTATATGTATATGTATATGTATATGTATATGTATATGTATATGCTATATGTATATGCTATATTGTATATGGTATATGTAGATGTATATGTATATGTATGTATATGTATATGTATATGTATATGTATATGTATATGTATATGTATATGTATATGTATATGTATATGTATATGTATATGTATATGTATATGTATATGTATATGTATATGTATATGTATATGTATATGTATATGTATATGTATATGTATATGTATATGTATATGTATATGTATAAGTATATGTATATGTATATGTATATGTATATGTATATGTATATGTATATGTATATGTATATGTATATGTATATGTCTATGTATATGTATATGTATCTGTATATGTATATGTATATGTATATGTATATGTATAAGTTATATGTATATGTATATGTATAGCTATGTATATGTATATGTATATGTATATGATATGTATATGTATATGTATATGTATATGTATATGTATATGTATATGTATATGTATATGTATATGTATATGTATATGTATATGTATATGTATATGTATATGTATATGTATATGTATAGGTATATCTATATGTATATGTATATGTATATGTATATAGTCTATGTATATGTACTCATGCTATATGCTATATGTATACTATATGTACTATGTACTCTGTATATGTATATGTATATGTATATGTATATGTATATGTCTATGTATATGTATATGTATATGTATATGTATATGTATATGTATAAGTATATGACTATGTACTATGTACTACTGTTTATGTATATGTATATGATATGTATACTGTATACTGTACTATGTATATGTATATGTAATGATGTATATGTATATGTATATGCTCATACGACATACTGAATACCTACACTGTACTACAGTACTACTGTATCTGTATATGTATAATGTACTATGTAATATGTATATGTATACAGCTATACTACTGTACACTATGTATACTTAAAGTACTGTATATGTATATGTATATGTATAGGTATATGTATATGTAATGTATCTGTATATGTATATGTATATGTATATGTATATGTATATGTATATGTAATATGTATAGTATAATGTATAAGCTATATAACTGTATATGTATATGATATATGTATACTGTATGTATATGTATTTGTATATGTATATGTATATGTATATGTATATGTTATGTATATGTATATGTATATGTATATGTATATGTATATGTATATGTATATGTATATGTATATGTATATGTATATGTATATGTATATGTATATGTATATGTATATGTATATGTATATGTATATGTATATGTATATGTATATGTATATGTATATGTATATGTATATGTATATGTATATGTATATGTATATGTATATGTATATGTATATGTATATGTATATGTATATGTATATGTATATGTATATGTATATGTATATGTATATGTATATGTATATGTATATGTATATGTATATGTATATGTATATGTATATGTATATGTATATGTATATGTATATGTATATGTATATGTATATGTATATGTATATGTATATGTATATGTATATGTATATGTATATGTATATATATATATATATATATATATATATATATATATATATATATATATATATATATATATATATATATATATATATATATATATATATATATATATATATATATATAATACAAAGAGGGCTTACTCTACAGGAAAAAATCAAAATCAAATCGGAGCTTTCGGGTATATTGTATCACCCTGACGAAGGGTGTTACAATATACCCGAAAGCTCCGCTTTTAATATTTTATTGTGGAGTAAGTCCTTTGTATTTCATTTTCATCTGGGATCTCTGCGTGCTTTGACCCTTCCGGTCTCACCAGGGACTCCTCTAACCTTCCAAGAAGCCCCTCTTGTGTGTCAAGGGGCCCATTCGGCCTGTTCAGAGGTCCTTCTGACCTGGCCAGGGACTGCACTGGCTGCTTTGTCGCCCTGCCGACATGCTCAGGAGCAGGGGCGGCGGATTGCGGGGCGCAGGGTACCCCAAATACCCCCCGTTGAAAATCCGGGGGGGGGGGGGGGGCAAAATGGTCATTTTGCCCCCCAGATTGAGCAGGCTAAAATCTGGGGGGGGGGGGGAACTTCTGGGAAAACTATAATGGGCCCCTGGGCATGTCCAAGAGGCCCCAAAACAGACTATAATGGGCCCCTGGCCAGTCTCGAGAGGCCCCTGAACATACTCAATGGGCCCGTTTCCGTGTTGGCCGCTGGCTAGTGTTGTGCGGCCGCTCTAACTTGGCCTCCCCCTGCATCTGTGCTGCAGACTGCTGGAGCTGAACGGGCAGCACGTGTTTGGCCACCGCAAGGAGGCGTTCCTGCAGCTGCTAAGCTCGCCGTGCGGGGTGCCGCTGCGCCTGCTGGCTGTGCGCTGCCTGCCGCCGAGCCTGGCGGCGCGCCGCGGCACCGGCCGGGAGGTTACCGCCCTGCGCGAGGAGTTGGCGCTGCTGGCCGGCCGGCTCGAGCAGAAGACCAGGGAGAACAAGGCGCTGCACGCCGACAAGGAACGCTGCGTGCGCGAGAGCGATGCGTACCAGGGCGAGAACATCCGTCTGACGCACCGGATCGGCTACCTGGACGAACAGGTACAGGAGATGCAGAACGACCTGGACAAGATCAAGGGCGTCACCGACGAAAGCCTGCGCAGGAGCAAGAAGGACGTTCAGGTATTCACCAAGGGGCCGCACACGGCCACCATTCCAGTGAACGTGGCCGGCCGGGCGGAGGGCGAGGTGGCTCCGGCTCCGGCGAGGCGCGCCAGCAGCGCCGCCACTGAGTCGGAGCACGAGCGGGAGCCGGAGCCGGAGCTGGAGGCGGGCTGGCCGCTGAGCCCGGCGGCCCGCTCCTCCGACTCGGCGGTGGTGTCGGCGCGGCTCACCGCCGGTGACCGGCCGCACATCTACCAGAACATTCGGCCCAAGATCAAACAGAAGCCGCGCAACATTCTGCAGCGCCTGCAGCAGCTAGGCAGCGATCGGCGACTGCTTCCTCCGCCGGCCCCCGCCTGCGGCCTCACCACCGACTCCGAGATGGGCAGCTCGTACAGCATCAACACGCTGGACGGCAACAAGCCGCGGCCGCCCAAGAAGCCGGCGCGGCTCAGCCTGCACCGCGCCACCAGTGTGCAGTCCATCAAGTCGGCCGACGACGCCCTGTCGACGGCGTCGGCGGGCCGGCGGCAGCAGCGCGCCGACACAGTGCAGACCTGGCCGTCTGTGGACCGCAGCCTGGACCAGGTGCGGCAGCGCGGCCGCTCCGACGTGGTCCACCACAACATTGCCAGCCTGCCACGGCTGGCGCGCAAGTTGCGGGAGCACGCCGTGTGACGCACGTCCTGTGCCGCGTATGACTCACGTCCTGTGCCGCGTGTGACGCACGTCCTGTGCCGCGTGTGACGCACGTCCTGTGCAGCGTGTGACGCACGTCATGCGCCGCGTGTGACGCACGTCCTGTGCCGCGGGTGACGCACGTCCTGTGCCGCGGGTGACGCACGTCCTGTGCCGCGTGTGACGCACGTCATGTGCCGCGTGTGACTGCTCCGTCGGCTGTGATAGGGAAGGCGGCTGACCGCGCCTGAATCGTGTTTTGTTTCCCTGCAGATACGGAGACGCGTGTCGCCGTCTCTGCAGTATGTGCTCTCAGATGAATACGCTGGCGAGGCCGACCCCAGTTTGAATCATGTGCGCTGCGTTCGGACAAAACGCCCAGCCTCACCCATGATGACCACGTGTGTCTCGCCCTTGTGTTAATACGCGTATGATTTCCAAAGAATTTATTTAAAGCATATGCCGATGTGTTGATAATCGCAGACGAAGAAGTGGATAACATTTGTGCACACTGAACATTTCGACAGCAAAACTCCGACAAAGTCGTTCACAATAACTGAACACTCTGCAAAACAAAGCAGTGGACGCGCATCACTAATGCATACAATGTGACATAAGTGCACCGTACGTGCACACCACTGCACAGCGCACGACAAACAACCCAACCCGATCTGTATTGACGTTCAGTAGACCAGAGATAATGCAAGCAGTCGCCTATATCCAGGCGCGTAATCCATCATACATCCCGACACCGAACGCCCTCCACATTTGTCGAACCACGACATACGCCAAACCCCCATACTGGCCATCCTATACACTTAACATGCTCCAACTGCTTGTACGTCAGTCACTTTCCTGCAGCGGGGTTGGTCGCGGCGCCGCCACAGATCGGCCGCCAGTTCGCCGTCCGAGGGCGACCAGTCACCTTCCTGCAGCGGGGTTGGTCGCGGCGCCGCCACAGATCGGCCGCCAGTTCGCCGTCCGAGGGCGACCAGTCACCTTCCTGCAGCGGGGTTGGTCGCGCCGCCGCCACAGATCGGCCGCCAGTTCGCCGTCCGAGGGCGACCAGTCACCTTCCTGCAGCGGGGTTGGTCGCGCCGCCGCCACAGATCGGCCGCCAGTTCGCCGTCCGAGGGCGACCAGTCACCTTCCTGCAGCGGGGTTGGTCGCGCCGCCGCCACAGATCGGCCGCCAGTTCACCGACCGAGGGCGACCAGTCACCTTCCTGCAGCGGGGTTGGTCGCGCCGCCGTCACAGATCGGCCGCCAGTCTGCCGTCCGAGGGCGACCAGTCACCTTCCTGCAGCGGGGTTGGTCGCGGCGCCGCCACAGATCGGCCGCCAGTTCGCCGTCCGAGGGCGACCAGTCACCTTCCTGCAGCGGGGTTGGTCGCGCCGCCGTCACAGATCGGCCGCCAGTCTGCTGTCCGAGGGCGACCAGTCACCTTCCTGCAGCGGGGTTGGTCGCGCCGCCGCCACAGATCGGCCGCCAGTTCGCCGTCCGAGGGCGACCAGTCACCTTCCTGCAGCGGGGTTGGTCGCGCCGCCGCCACAGATCGGCCGCCAGTCTGCTGTCCGAGGGCGACCAGTCACCTTCCTGCAGCGGGGTTGGTCGCGCCGCCGCCACAGATCGGCCGCCAGTCTGCCGTCCGAGGGCGACCAGTCACCTTCCTGCAGCGGGGTTGGTCGCGCCGCCGTCACAGATCGGCCGCCAGTCTGCTGTCCGAGGGCGACCAGTCACCTTCCTGCAGCGGGGTTGGTCGCGCCGCCGCCACAGATCGGCCGCCAGTCTGCCGTCCGAGGGCGACCAGTCACCTTCCTGCAGCGGGGTTGGTCGCGCCGCCGTCACAGATCGGCCGCCAGTCTGCTGTCCGAGGGCGACCAGTCACCTTCCTGCAGCGGGGTTGGTCGCGCCGCCGTCACAGATCGGCCGCCAGTCTGCTGTCCGAGGGCGACCAGTCACCTTCCTGCAGCGGGGTTGGTCGCGCCGCCGCCAGTCTGCCGTCCGAGGGCGAGACGCCAGCCGCTCGTTAGACCACAGACGGACGCTACTTGCCCATGATGTCGCGCTCGGCCTTCTCGCGCGCCTCGCTCACCATGCCGGCCACCTGGGAGACGTAGCTGTTGAAGTCGGACCGGATCTGGTTGGTGTTGGCGTCCAGGTTGACGTCCACCTGCGGGATCGTCGCGAACGACGAACCGGCTGCGGCGGCAGACACAGGTTAGCGTTGTACCGATACGACGACGACGACGACGATACAGAAACGGAAGGTGACAGGTGATGATAAACAGCTGAGCTTGATGTGGCAGTCAGTCAAGTGACAGGTCATGTGGTAGCCAGGCAAGACATGGCAGATGACAGCGAATTAACCAAGTTATATAATGCTAGAGGATGGTAGCTCCCCCGTTCGCCCGTTAACCCGGCATTGACTGGGGTCTCAGCAGAACGCCATTGTATTGTATTGTATTGTATTTAACGACTTCGGGCCATCCACACACATTGTGGCTATTCCTAGCCCGGCGTCACGAGACATAAAACAGTAGGTACATGGGGAAACAGGGAGTTGACATTCATACTCAGATACATACCGGATAAAACAATGGTGCACGACTTACAAAATTATGCATCAACACAAAATAGACATAAACTGGTAATGTGAAAACAATAGCACAGACAAAGCATGGCTGCCACACGTTAGTTTACACCTCGGCCTTTCATATACACCCGCAAGTTCCGTTTAAATGAGGCAGGCCTCAGACCAGTCAGTTCGGTCGGTAAACTGTTGTAAAGACGAGGGCCTCGGTAGGAAAACTGACGTCTACCGGCTTCAGTGCGGATGCGAGGTATATGGAACTGCTGGTCCTGTCGTGTTCGCCTATTGCGATGTGCAGCATTTCGGCTAAATAGCGAGGCCAGAAATGCAGGTTCCTCCCACCACCGTGCACGTTGGGTCAGAGTGAGAGAGTGATATTCTGATAACTGTATGGAGGTGAGCCACCCTGGGCCACTCAAAACGTCCGAAATATGGTCAAATTTACGCCTTCCAGATACCACCCTGGCACAAAAATTGATCACTCTTCGGAGCTGCCTGTGATTTATGTCCGAGCAGTTGCCAAAAACGGTTATACAGCAACGTACGTGTGACATAACCAAACCGTGGACGATAGTGGCAACCACGTTTCGCGGAAGATAATGCCGAATGTGACTGAGTCCGATCAGTAGCCCGAAGCATTTCCGGACAACATGCGTGACGTGAGCGTCCCACGACAGGCACGGGTCAAAAATCACGCCCAGGTTTCGCACCGTGCGTTCCGGACCAATAGTCTCCCCACGGAAACATATCTCGATTGGTGGTACGTTACGGAGGTTCTGCCGGCTGCCGAACACCATCAACTGCGTTTTAGAAGCATTCACTTCTAGACAGTTCGCTCTGAACCACATGGCAAGGGAGGAGAGGGAGCGTTCCATGCGATCAACCAGTGCACGGATGTTATCTTTCCTGCCGGATACTAGTATCTGCGTGTCATTGGCGTACTGAATAACATGTGCCTCAGGAACAAAGTAGCTCAAGTCGTTGGCGAACACGTGTACAACAACGGCCCGAGGGCAGAACCTGGTAAACGCCTATACTGTTCGGAAGCGGCTGGGACAGATACTTGTGTCCGGAGCTGGGATCAGCGATGGATACACTTTGGGTGATTGATAAGGTAGGACCGAAACCATTCAGCATCGACTCCATGCAGTTTTAATTTAGTCAGAAGTTTAGTGTGATCGATGACGTCAAAACATTTACTTAAATCGATCAGACAGAGGAGAGTAAGATCCCCCTGTCTGTCGAGGACAATATATAATCGGACACACTGATCAGGGCGGTTTCGGTAGAATGACCTGGCCTAAACCCATGTTGAGCAGGAGAAAGTAAATGATTTTGGAAGAGGTAGGCATAGAGTTGATGCTGTACGATTCGTTCGACAATTTTGGCCATGACAGGGACTAAGGAGATGGGTCTAAAGTTCGCAGGATTGGAACGAGGACCGGGTTTGTGGATAGGATGGACAATGGAGTGCTTCCAGACTTCGGGAAAGCCACAGTTGGCGAGGCAGGTGTTGACAATGTTCAGCAGCGGCACTCCAATCGCGTCAAAACACATTTTGATGGTACGGATGCACAGGCCATCAGCACCGGAGGCTGGAGTGTTACGCATACCGTGGACTGTTCTCCCGAGGATCTCATAGTCCACAGTCGAGACAGAGAAGGCGCAAGAGCCAACACGAGGCAATCGGCACATTAAGTCGACGGGAACCTCTCCGGACTCGGTAATCTCACGCGCAACACATGGCCCGACTCCCGAATGGGTCATTGACCCCATTGACTGGGGGGGGGGGCAAAGCCCCCCCCTTGGTAATTTTCCGAACCAGCCAGACGCGAAAGAGCGGAAATCGAAAGCTCTCAATGAGACGAATCTAAAGCATGCTAAAGATGTCAAAGTGAGGTCAAATGTCAGGTCACGGTCAGGTCAAAGGTCAACATCGGCGTATTTGAGTTAATGGGCCATACTTTCCACCCCAAAGCCTTCGATTGCGACCAGTTTCACCCAAAGTGCTGCCAAAGGTATGATACATAACCCGCATGAGCTAAAGTGAGATTGTTGGCCAAGGTCAAGGTCAAGGTTAGGTCACAAAAGGTCACTATGCTCAAAATATCTACGAAATTTATGCAACACATGTTTTGTGAGTTATTTTTCACGTTAAATTCGATAGTGAGTCATTTTACCACCTGACTTCATTTACGCGAAGTAAATGTCAATTGCAGGTCAAGTTCAGGTTACCGAAGGTCAAAATTTTAAATTGTTAAATCTAAACAAAAAAGGCATGTTGCTAGACCAGTTTTGTCTCAGAAATACAGTGGTGACATTTATTTATCTGTATCTATTCAATAAAAGCCAACAAACGCAATTTCAAAATATGACGTCATGAGTTACCATACTTTAGATGTCATAAGTCAGTCAAAAATGGAGGCATCAGTTTGAAATTTGGTATGGTAGTTGCCTAGGTATGGTTCTCTGACATATCTTCCCGTTTTTGTAAATATTTTAGAAAATGTTGATTTTTTGATAATTTTCCCCAAAAAAAAAGTTTTTTTCACAAAGTTTTTTGGGTCAAAAACTAACATTTTCCCAAATCCGAAATAGCTAGCCAGTTGTTAGCCGTTGCAATTTGTTATCTTTTGGCGTTTTTCGATTGCATTTTATTTCAAATGTGGCATTGTACGGCCTGGCAAAGTTTAGCTGATTTTGGTGTAAAACTCGTGTGTAGTGACGTCACTAAATTCGCTATAACTCGAACAAATTTTCGACGAAATTTCTTCATTTTTGCACACAAGACGTAAAAATGATTTATAAGAAGGTACCCGAAGTTTCACGTTGATAGCGCTATTATTTTTTCAGCTATTGGGAAAATTCATCAGGGGGGAGCGTTAAACGCAGGGTAATAGAACAACGGGTAGAACGGTAAGGAATGTAACGCCCAAATGATAGACAAGATAATTTTTTGTATCGTTATTGTTTTGTCTATTATAAATTAAACGTATTGTTTACTATCAATAACTTCTATTTCCATAGATTACATCTGTATTTATTGAATTAAACGCCAGCAAATATACGAAGTAGTAGTCAAAGTAGTGTATTTGCAGTACATGTAGTAGCATTTGGAAGCGATCATATTAAATTCTACTACGAAGTAGTAGTCGAAGTAGTGTATATTTCAGTACTGTAGTAGTATTTGGAAGCCGTCAGCGGTCGTTCCGACATTTTTTAACCCCCAAGCCCATTTAACCCCTTTACGCCCGGAATATCGAAAAATGATCAATAAAAACGTTGTAGCTAAGGCTTGTAGCTATCTGTTCCAGAAGTCGGATTTAAAATATGTACCATAGGTTACTAGCCAGCCTCGTCTGAAAATCATCGATTTAACATGGGAACCCTATGGTGTAGGTTTTTTAACGCCCAAACGCCCGAGTGCTGCCAACTGTTACTGGTGGGGGCTGGTTAAACGCCCCCCCCCCCGTCAATGGCGGGTTAAACCATTTACATTTTTCGAAAGATAATTTGACCCGCTATCCATGGGCACTGGCGGATCCAGGGGGGGGGGGGCATTTAGGGCGGCCGCGCCCCCCCCAAGCCCAAAGTGGCCTGTTTGGCCCCCCCAAAAAAAAAGGTTCACTCAAAAAGTGATCGTTAATGACTAAACGATACCTTATTTTTTATCTTTGTGATAAAAGTAATTCTTTGGTGAAAAAATATGGAAGTAATTTGGTAGCAATCGACATAGGCAAAAGAAACATCAGTGGCGCAAGACACAATCCGAAGACAAGGACATATATAAGCCTTGTCTGAAGCACGGTAAATACAAGGCCATATATAGGAGGTAGAGTCATCCGGCGATTCTGTGTGATCATGACGTCAGAGCGTGACGTCATGTGGATCCATCGGCCTCCTCCGCCATTGCAGTTAATGCTATTTCGGGAGAAATAAATATCATCTAACTCGGAAAGTAAAAATGTTACGAAAAAGAAAAAGACAGCGTTGAAAAGCTCAAAACAGGGCAAATAGAAATCTTCTGGATCATTTTAGGCTCAGATCAATATTGAGGTCACTAGAGGTCATCAAAGGTCAGGGCCTTGTTTACGGTCCCCCTGCGGTTAGGCGGTCACCAGCTGAGGCTCTAAGCCCCGCCCCTTCGATACAATTTTGATTTGACCTAAACCACATGGAATTTGTATGAATCGACGTGTTCTGATGAGGCGAACACGATGACATCAAAATCATTGCTGTATCTATATTTGTCAAAAAGTTATTTGCGAAAAACAGTTTTAACCGACTGCAGACGACATGCGCCAGAATTGACTACTGGGGTGACGTCATAAGTAGAAGTGGACACGTTACGAAGATAGGGATGACACCCCCCTGGGTAAATATAATACTTCTGAAGGTAAGTTTGGCCATGTGCGTCAAGTTAGCGTCGTATTCGTATTCGTTTTCAGCGTCGAGTTCCGATTTTCCCCAAACTTAGCATATGGTTTATAGCAGATCTAGCATATCTCATCGAGTTATGCACGAATATGCACTAGGACAAATGGTTTGACCTCCAGAGGTCACTGAAATGTAATCGCACGGGGTACCCTCTAATTGTTTCGTTTACCGTCCGATTTAATCGCAAAGGGGCTCAAACGACTCGCCGGCACCCCAGCTTGCGTCAGAAAAAAACACAAAAATCACCTAGAGGTCAAAGGTCCAGGTCACGGGGACGAATACGAGATTTTAAGCTTCGATACCAGCTTGTGGGGCAAAAAGGGACTCGCCGGCACGTTAGCTTGCGTCAGGAAAAACAAAAAGTCATCCAGATGTCAAAGGTCAAGGTCACGGGGACGAATACGAGATTCTAAGCTTCGGTACCAGCGTGTGTACCCTCTACTTTTTTCGTTTACCGTCTGATTTGCTCGCAATAGGCAAAAAGAGACTCGCCGGCACCCCAGCTTGCGTCAGGAAAAACAAAACATCACCTAAATGTCAAGGTCACGGGGACGAATACGAGATTTTAAGCTTCGATACCAGCTTGTGTACCCTCTAGTTTTTTTCTCTCGAGATTTTAAGCTTCGGTACCGAAGCTTAACATCTCGTATTCGTCCCCGTGACCTTGATCTTTGACCTCCAGGTGATGTTTTGTTTTTCCTGACGCAAGCTAACGTGCCGGCGAGTCCCTTTTTGCCCATTGCGAGCAAATCGGACGGTAAAAGAAGAAAAAAACTAGAGGGTACACAAGCTGGTACCGAAGCTTAAAATCTCGTATTCGTCCCCGTGACCTTGACCTTTGACCTCTAGGTGATGTTTTGTTTTTCCTGACGCAAGCTAAGGTGCCGGCGAGTCCCTTTTTGCCCATTGCGAGCAAATCGGACGGTAAACGAGAAAAAAATAGAGGGTACACCATGCTGGTACCGAAGCTTAGAATCTCGTATTCGTCCCCGTGACCTTGACCTTTGACCTCTGGATTACTTTTTGTTTTTCCTGACGCAAGCTAACGTGCCGGCGAGTTCCTTTTTGCCCATTGCGAGCACATCGGATTGTAAACTAAAAAAACTAGAGGGTACACCATGCTGGTACCGAAGCTTAGAATCTCGTATTCGTCCCCGTGACCTTTACCTTTGACCTCTAGGTGATGTTTTGTTTTACCTGACGCAAGCTGGGGTGCCGTCGAGTCCCTTTTTGCCCATTGCAAGCAAATCGGACGGTAAACAAAACAAAAAACTAGAAGGTACACAAGCTGGTACACAAGTGGGTACACAAGCTGGTAACAAGAAGGTACACAAGTGGGACCGCACTTGCTGAGGCTCGTAAATTCCTGTATCATGAATTGTGACATGCCCGACCAGTGGAAGGCTGCTACCGTTACGGCTCTCCATAAAAAGGGTGAAACTACGGACCCCAACAACTATCGCCCGATTTCTGTTCTCCCTGTTGTGGCGAAGTTGTGTGAGCGTGTGGTCTGCACCCAATTGATGGATTACCTGACGACCCACCATATACTGTGTCCTCAGCAGTACGGTTTCCGGCCGGGACTGTCCACAGAGGCGGCCCTGCTCGACACTGTCACGTATGCAACAGACAACATTGATAAAGGCATGATGACGTCACTCGTCACAACTGACACGTCTAAGGCCTTTGACAGTGTCGAGCATGGTCGTCTCCTGGACAAGCTAGAGTGGTATGGTGTCCAGCGTGAATGGTTCGCGGCCTGGCTGCGGGGTCGTACCCAGACTGTGCGGGGTGGCTGTAGTGGTGCCCTGGAGGTGACGCACGGGGTGGTCCAGGGGTCCATTTTAGGGCCTGTACTGTTTTTACTCTTCACCAACGATTTGCCGCAGCATCTTCCATTCGGGAGGATCGTGATGTATGCTGACGATGCCCAGTTCATTGACGCTGACTTCCCATCAAATGTTCATGATCTGAAAAATCGTGTTGAAAGCTCTCTTGACATAGCATTGAAGTGGTTCACACAGAACCGTCTAAAAATTAATCCGGCAAAAACAAAGATGCTCCTCCTGAGATCTCGCCGTCAAAAAGTCATCTCAGACTTCTCTGTTCATTTTGGTAATGATGAAATTTTGCCCTCACAAAGCGTCAAGGTGCTTGGTGTCGTCATCGACTCACATCTGACATGGAACTGTCACATTACGTCTGTTGTGCAGCGCTGCTACTGTGTACTGGTGGGTCTGGCGCGAATCAGACATAAGCTCCCAAAATGCATCAGACAGCTGTTGATAGAGGCACTCGTCATCCCCCACATACGTTATTGTATAACGGTGTGGGGAAACTGTTCCGCAGCACAGAAGCTGCGTGTACAAAAGGGAATCAACTTCGGTGTCCGCATCGTGACCGGACTTGGCAGGCGTGACCATGTCAGTCCGTCATTGCGTGAACTGGGGTGGCCCAATGTTGATGAAATGATCACCGAACGCGATATTGCCACAATGCGCCACCTCACAACATCCACCAGTGCCTCCGAAATATTGCGACAGCCATTGTTGCGGCGCGCCGATGTATCCGCTCGCCGCACGCGCGGCACTGAAGCCGGCCACTTCGAGCTGCCCCGCGTGCGGACAGAATTCGCCCGGCGCAGCTTTGTGTACCGAGCCACGAGCGCCTGGAACGACCTTACGCTGGAGGCTAGGCGATAGTCAATCGTGAATTTTACCGTAGATTGCGATCGGTGTCTGCGGCTGGAAGCGGCCTATGTTGCCACCTGCCACTCTTTTTGCCGCGTGTTCTGTTTTACCGTGTGTATTTTTCATCACTGTATGTTTTACTGTTTTTATCCTATTGTGTATTATTAATGTAATGACGTGGATTCCACAAAAGCCATATTATGGAGGTTCCGAAATACATATCTGTATCTGTATCTGGTACCGAAGCTTAAAATCTCGTATTCGTCCCCGTGACCTTGACCTTTGACCTCTAGGTGATGTTTTGTTTTTTTCCTGACGCAAGTTAAGGTGCCGGCGAGTCCCTTTTTGCCCATTGCGAGCAAATCGGACGGTAAACGAAAAAACTAGAGGGTACACCATGCTGGTACCGAAGCTTAGAATTTCGTATTCGTCCCCGTGACCTTGACCTTTGACCTCTGGATGACTTTGTATTTTTCCTGACGCAAGCTAACGTGCCGGCGAGTTCCTTTTTGCCCATTGCGAGCAAATCGGATTGTAAACTAAAAAACTAGAGGGTACACCATGCTGGTACCGAAGCTTAGAATCTCGTATTCGTCCCCGTGACTTTTACCTTTGACCTCTAGGTGATGTTTTGTTTTACCTGACGCAAGCTGGGGTGCCGCAGAGTCCCTTTTTGCCCATTGCAAGCAAATCGGACGGTAAACTAAAAAAAACTAGAGGGTACATAAGCTGGTACCGAAGCTTAAAATCTCGTATTCGTTCCCGTGACCTTGACCTTTGACCTCTATGTAATTTTTTGTTTTCCTGACGTAAGCTAGGGTGCCAGCGAGTCCCTTTTTTTCCATTGCGAGCAGATCGGACGGTAAACGAAAAAACTAGAGGGTACACAAGCTGGTACCGAAGCTTAGAATCTCGTATTCGTCCCCGTGACCTTGACCTTTGACCTCTAGGTGATTTTTTGTTATTCCTGACGCAAGGTGGGTTGCCGGCGAGTTCCTTTTTCCCATTGCGAGCAAATTGGACGGTAAACGAAAGAACTAGAAGGTACACAAGCTGGTACCGAAGCTTAAAATCTCGTATTCGTCCCCGTCACCTTGACCTTGGACCTCTAGGTTATTTTTTGTTTTCCCTGACGCAAGGTGGGGTGCCGGCGAGTCCCTTTTTGCCCATTGCGAGCAAATGGGACGGTAAACGAAAACAAACTAGAGGGTACACCATGCTGGTACCGAAGCTTAAAATCTCGTATTCGTCCCCGTGACCTTGACCTTTGACCTATGGATGACTTTTTGTTTTTCCTGACGCAAGCTAAGGTGCCGGCGAGTCCCTTTGTGCCCATTGCGAGCAAATCGGACGGTAAACAAAAAAAACTAGAGGGTACACAAGCTGGTACCGAAGCTTAAAATCTCGTATTCGTCACCGTGACCTTGACCTTTGACCTCTGGATGACGTTTTGTTTTAACTGACGCAAGCTGGGGTGCTGGTGAGTCCCGTTTTGCCCATTGAGAGCAAATCGGACGGTAAACGAAAAAATAGAGGGTACATAAGCTGGTACCGAAACTTAAAATCTCGTATTCGTCCCCTTGACCTTGACCTTTGACCTCTGGATTACTTTTTTTTATTGACGCAAGCTGTGGTACCGCCGAGTCCTTTTTGCCCATTGCGAGCAAATCGGACGGTAAACGAAAAAAACTAGAGGGTACACCAAGCTGGTACCGAAGCTTAAAATCTCGTATTCGTCCCCGTGACCTTGACCTTTGACCAATAGGTGACTTTTTGTTTTTCCTGACGCAAGCTGGGGTGCCGGCGAGTCCCTTTTTACTTGTTGCGAGCAATTCGGACGGTAAACGAAAAAAAACTAGAGGGTACACAACCTGGTACCGAAGCTTAAAATCTCGTTTTCATCCCCGTGGCCTTGACCTTTGACCTCTGGATGACTTTTTGTTTTCTTTCACGCAAGGTGGGGTGATGGCGAGTCCCTTTCTGCCCATTGCGAGCAAATTAGACGGTACACGAAAAAACTAGAGGGTACACAAGCTGGTACCGAAGCTTAAAATCTCGTATTCGTCCCCGTGACCTTGACCTTTGACCTCTAGGTGATGTTTTGTTTTACCTGACGCAAGCTGGGGTGTCGTCGAGTCCCTTTTTGCCCATTGCAAGCAAATCGGACGGTAAACTAAAAAACTAGAGGGTACACAAGCTGGTACCGAAGCTTAAAATCTCGTATTCGTCCCCGTGACCTTGACCTTTGACCTCTATGTGATTTTTTTGTTTTTCCTGACGCAAGCAAGGGTGCCAGCGAGTCCCTTTTTTCATTGCGAGCAGATCGTACGGTAAACGAGAAAAAAAACTAGAGGGTACACAAGCTGGTACCGAAGCTTAGAATCTCGTATTCGTCTCCGTGACCTTGACCTTTGACCTCTAGGGGATTTTTTGTTATTCCTGACGAAAGGTGGGGTGCCGGTCAGTCCCTTTTTTCCCATTGCGAGCAAATCGGACGGTAACGAAAAAAAACTAGATGATACACAAGCTGGTACCGAAGCTTAAAATCTCGTATTCGTCCCTGTGACCTTGACCTTGGACCTCTAGGTGATTTTTGTTTTTCCTGACGCAAGCTAACGGGGTCATGCCCAGGCAGGCAAACGGGGTCATGCCCCCCCCCCCCCAAGACGGTCAAAGGGGGGGGGGACTATGTTTTGCCCCCCCCCCCCCAAGACAAGTCTAATGCACGCTTAAAATTTATTTTTGGAGCGTTTTTGGGCATCCTAAGAAGGAAATTTCCAGATGTTGTTTTTGTAAGTGCAAAAAAGTAAACAAAAAACTCGACCAATGTCCGTATACTGAGCGATTCAGTTAACACTAGATAAAATGGGATTCTGCTGAGCTCATTAACATTACGCCTATGAGCGTTGCATGGAAAGAATTGAGTTATAAATATTTCCGACCGCACTCCCCCCCCCCCCCCCCTCCCTCCCCCAGAGGTGAAAGTGGCCTCGGCCTTAAGGTATCAATGTGTCCCTAGTAGTTTTGAAACCGTGGCGACGCTCCTGCCGCTATCCCGTTGACCCGGCAAGCACTACCCAGTGACCCGTTGATCCGTTAACCTATTTACATTTTTCGGGAGACACTCGGACACGGTTTAGTGCGGATCATTTACAAATGAGGTTCCTGGTCCATGTTCAACCAGGGCTTCCTGTACGATATTTTGACTGAGGGGTTTGACTGATTTTGACTTTGTTTCCCGATGATGGGCAGTCACCTCTCAAATCGTGCTGTATTTTCGATTTCCATGCCGTATTTTCAGGTTTCATTTAATTATTTAATTATTTTCGGGTTTAAATATGCTTCTGCACGTTTTTATAAGAAGTTCATTTATTTTTAATGCGAATATTGTATTACTGAGCGGGCGCGAAGCACCTGCGAGGTCTTTCGTCAACTTGGGGGGACATTTACACATGAGAGACTCGACCTGACCGCAGCCATGGTTTTCAGATGCTTATTGCTTTGCAACTGCTCAATGGATGTCAGCAAATTTGTCACACGAAAACATTCATGTGTTCAAAGTATTGTATCGACTTGGTGAAATTCTTCGATTTAGTGTTTAGCAGCAGCACGCACCAGGTAGAACCCCGTTTTCTCCGCGAAATTCACTGGCAGGGCACCCCAGTTTCTTCTAAGCAACGTTCGATGGAATGAATGAGCTCGTCTTATTTGTCAAACGTAACTTAGATGTAAAATGGATATTTATTAACTAAGATGGACTCAGGAACGTATCCCTGATAAAGGCGCATCACGAATTGCAGCCAATACAGTCGGTAAGCAATTTACCCCAGCTCAGTTTCTAACCCAGTAAGGGCATTTTACTGATAGTTACGTCACCTAAATGAATGTGACGATAATGTGCATTATATAATAGACACAAAGTGAGGTAACGCAACTGAGCGCAAGGAAACCCGTCCTTTAGGTAGGTATCCTAACGGACCAAGTAAACTGGGTCAAGAGATGGGTAGCTACCTGTAGCTGTAGGTCCACCGTCCAGGGGCGGCGGAATGCGGGGTCAGGGTACCCAAAATGTCCCCCCCCAGTTGAAAATCCTGGGGAAAAAGGGTCAATTTGCCCCCCATATTGAGCAGGCTAAAATCTGGGGGGGGGGGGCAAAATTACCATTTGCCCCCCAGGATTTTCGACTGGGGGGTATTTTGGGTAACCTGCCTCCGCAATCCGGCGCCCCTGTCCAACCCACACAGTCTCAAGTGCTCAGGTGGCTAAATGTTATGGGTCGAACCCAGAGGTGGTGGAAGAGGGGGACCGGGAAGCAGCTGTCCCCACTGAAGAAATTGCGAAGGCAAACACGCGATTTTGTTCCCCATAAAATTATAAGGAGTGAAAATGAATCGTCCTAAAAATTTAGTTTTCGGGAACAAAATCGGATAGCAAGGCAGTCGGTAAGGCCCCTATCTGTCAAGGACCCTCTCAGCAGGAGCGGCGCCACGGATTTGTGTCAGCGGTAAACCAAAATCAAGGAGCCTTCATTTGAGAAGCGGCCTGCCTTGTGACATTTCTTCGCGCGCATCTTTTATCACTTCTACGGCATTTGTACTAATTATAGCTAACGTTAGGCATCACGAACAACGGAAAACAAATTAGTAACGTCGCGTCGGTCATTATTCATTCTGGTTTCTGTTCAAAATCACACAATTTGCTATCCAGGGGCATCGCCACGGGGGGGGGGGGGGGGCGGAGGCAGTCACCCCCCCTCTGTCCACGGGCAGGGGGGCAAACAGTGCCGTATGCAGAAATTCACAAAGGACCAGGTCATTGCCTTGAGGGGCGCCACCCGATCGATAGGGGCGCCACCAATATTGACGAAAATGTGCAGGGGGTTGGGGGGGGGGGGGGGGGGCTCTCCTTCCGCACCGTGCGTAAGGAGAGTCACTGGCCGGAGTGGCGCCGTCACTGGCCGGAGTGGCGCCGTCACTGGCCGGAGTGGCGCCGTCACTGGCCGGAGTGGCGCCGTCACTGGCCGGAGTGGCGCCGTCACTAGCCGGAGTGGCGCCGTCACTCGCCGGAGTGGCGCCGTCACTCGCCGGAGTGGCGCCGTCACTCGCCGGAGTGGCGCCGTCACTCGCCGGAGTGGCGCCGTCACTGGCCGGAGTGACGCCGTCACTAGCCGGAGTGGCGCCGTCACTCGCCGGAGTGGCGCCGTCACTCGCCGGAGTGGCGCCGTCACTGGCCGGAGTGGCGCCGTCACTCGCCGGAGTGGCGCCGTCACTCGCCGGAGTGGCGCCGTCACTGGCCGGAGTGGCGCCGTCACTAGCCGGAGTGGCGCCGTCACTCGCCGGAGTGGCGCCGTCACTCGCCGGAGTGGCGCCGTCACTGGCCGGAGTGGCGCCGTCACTAGCCGGAGTGGCGCAGTCACTAGCCGGAGTGGCGCCGTCACTCGCCGGAGTGGCGCCGTCACTAGCCGGAGTGGCGCCGTCACTAGCCGGAGTGGCGCCGTCACTCGCCGGAGTGGCGCCGTCACTGGCCGGAGTGGCGCCGTCACTGGCCGGAGTGGCGCCGTCACTGGCCGGAGTGGCGCCGTCACTCGCCGGAGTGGCGCCGTCACTAGCCGGAGTGGCGCCGTCACTGGCCGGAGTGGCGCCGTCACTCGCCGGAGTGGCGCCGTCACTCGCCGGAGTGGCGCCGTCACTCGCCGGAGTGGCGCCGTCACTAGCCGGAGTGGCGCCGTCACTCGCCGGAGTGGCGCCGTCACTCGCCGGAGTGGCGCCGTCACTAGCCGGAGTGGCGCCGTCACTCGCCGGAGTGGCGCCGTCACTAGCCGGAGTGGCGCCGTCACTCGCCGGAGAGTGTGCCGCTTATATATTTTAGGAGTGTAATGAGGCTACCATAGAGGTTGTATGGTGTCAATTTCAGCCAAATCGCAGGGTCGCCGATGGTGAAAAAAAATACCTCTAACGGCTAAACGGCTGAGTGAACGGCCGCGGTAATATTACAGATATGAGGTCTAGACGTCATAAAGAATCTGTGGTGTCACGGAGTAAAATCGGAGGGGTCGCCGAATGCGTTTTTGAATGCGAATGCGTTTTCAACATCATGGCCATGCCAGTTACGGACTTTGTCGACTTTCGCTGTGTCAACACCAGCAGCCGACACGACACGGCCAAGGAACGCAACTGACTCACCAAACAAAGCACACCTCTCTAAATTAAATGTCAGACCAGCCTCCTCTAACCTGCCCAGCACCACATCCAGTCAGACCAGCCTCCTCTAACCTGCCCAGCACCACATCCAGATTCTCCAACACCTCAGCAAATGACCACCTGGGAACAATAATATCGTCGAAATACTGGCAGCATATGGCAGGCCACGGAGCATAATACCGAGAAGGCGAGCGCACGTTGTCGGAGCGGATACCGTACCGGAGCTGTCACCGACAATCTGCAGTTGCCTCTGGTTCTGGGGCATGCAATATTTCTGGAAGATATTTCTGGAAGATCCGGGGTTAAAAAAGAAGTGAAGATAAGATTCCCTATTGGTGGAGTTTATTGCAGATTGGAAGCGTAGAATGAAGAACGTAGAAGAATATAGATGAGTAGTTAGCAGAGGCGCAGACACGCACACAGGAGCCGAGGCTGACACTTCAGTCTCGGCGGCGTTCCTGCCGCATTAGCCCTCCCTCTCCCTATTGGGGCGGGAGGCGCACGCGGAGCGCGCATGGTCACGTGACCCCCGCCTGCAGCCGCACTGCCGCGGCGTGGCCCGAGCCGGTCGCTCAAGCTGTAGCACATGAACGCTGAGTTGACTGCCTCTTCCAACTTGCGACACGATCCAGAGTTAAGCACAGCCGATCTCATATGGTCCGGGAGGTCACACACGAAAAAGTCCCGGGCCAGCATCGTCTTATTTGCCGCCGCAAACCACGGATACACCTGCTCCACCATCGTTACCACACGGTCGCGGTACCTTTCCAGTCTCTGAATCGGTCTTTCTCACACGGAACAAGTCTATCATGTAAGCGTCTCAATATGGCTCACCGACTCTTGTGAAGTAAGCTTTCAGCTTCACAAAACTCCTCTTGTCTGCCTCCGGGCAGTCTGTGAGCACTGTGTTGCCGACACCCAGTAATGCCGGCAAATTTTTGCCTTCACTGAGTCATCCCACGAGTTGGCGGTCGCCACAGCCTCGAAGTACTCGATGTACTCGCCGATTGAGCACTGCTCGGTCTTGGGCTGCGGTGGCACAATCACCGCCACCGCACCCGTCCCGTCACTTCACCGTCACCGTCACCGTCACCGTCACTTCACCGTCACCGTCACCGTCACCGTCACTTCACCGTCACCGTCACTTCACCGTCACCGTCACCGTCACCGTCACCGCACCCGCCCCGTCACTTCACCGTCACCGTCACCGTCACCGTCACCGTCACCGTCACCGTCACTTCACCGTCACCGTCACCGTCCCGTCACTTCACCGTCACCGCACCCGTCCCGTCACTTCACCGTCACCGTCACCGTCACCGTCACCGTCACCGTCACCGTCACCGTCACCGTCACCGTCACCGCACCCGTCACTTCACCGTCACCGTCACCGTCACCGCACCCGTCCCGTCACTTCACCGTCACCGTCACCGTCACCGTCACCGTCACCGTCACTTCACCGTCACCGTCACCGTCCCGTCACTTCACCGTCACCGTCACCGTCACCGTCACCGTCACCGTCACCGCACCCGCCCCGTCACTTCACCGTCACCGTCACCGCACCCGTCCCGTCACTTCACCGTCACCGCACCCGTCACCGTCACCGTCACCGTCACCGTCACCGTCACCGTCACCGTCACTTCACCGTCACCGTCACCGTCACCGTCACTTCACCGTCACCGTCACCGTCACCGTCACCGTCACCGTCACCGTCACCGTCACCGCACCCGCCCCGTCACTTCACCGTCACCGTCACCGTCACCGTCACCGTCACCGTCACCGTCACCGTCACTTCACCGTCACCGTCACCGTCACCGTCACCGTCACCGCACCCGCCCCGTCACTTCACCGTCACCGTCACCGTCACCGTCACCGTCACCGTCACCGCACCCGCACCCGCCCCGTCACTTCACCGTCACCGTCACCGTCACCGTCACCGTCACCGCACCCGCCCCGTCACTTCACCGTCACCGTCACCGTCACCGTCACCGTCACCGTCACCGTCACCGCACCCGCCCCGTCACTTCACCGTCACCGTCACTTCACCGTCACCGCACCCGCCCCGTCACTTCACCGTCACCGTCACCGTCACCGTCACCGCACCCGCCCCGTCACTTCACCGTCACCGTCACCGTCACCGTCACCGTCACCGTCACCGCACCCGCCCCGTCACTTCACCGTCACCGTCACCGTCACCGTCACCGTCACCGTCACCGTCACCGTCACCGCACCCGCCCCGTCACTTCACCGTCACCGTCACCGTCACCGTCACCGTCACCGTCACCGTCACCGTCACCGTCACCGTCACCGCACCCGCCCCGTCACTTCACCGTCACCGTCACCGTCACCGTCACCGTCACCGTCACCGTCACCGTCACCGTCACCGTCACCGTCACCGCACCCGTCCCGTCACTTCACCGTCACCGTCACCGTCACCGCACCCGTCCCGTCACTTCACCGTCACCGTCACCGTCACCGCACCCGTCCCGTCACTTCACCGTCACCGTCACCGTCACCGCACCCGCCCCGTCACTTCCACCGCCGGTAACCATCGCGTGGGACTCAGACTTCGGAGCATCCCACCGCTTGTTACCAAATGTAGCGATCGACTGGTGTATTCGGTCACTGACAGGTCAGGGCGCGCGACACTCGCGCCTCTAACGGCCGCCTCACACACTACACCTGCAATTTATATAGTCTGCAATTTATATAGCAGGCTAATTTATATGGCCAGCCAGTGGTGTGTGGGTGTGGGTGTGGTGGGTGTGGTGGGTGTGGTGTGTGTGTGTGTGTGGGGCGTGGCGTGGTGGGTGTGGTGGTGTGGTGGGTGTGGTGGTGTGGTGTGGGTGGTGTGGTGGGTGTGGTGGGTGTGGTGGGTGTGGTGGGTGTGTGTGTGTGGGTGTGGTGGGTGTGGGTGTGGGCGTGGGTGTGGTGGATGTGGGTGTGGTGGGTGTGGGTGTGGGTGTGGGTGTGGGTGTGGGTGTGGGTGTGGGTGTGGTGTGGTGGGTGTGGTGTGTGGGTGTGGGTGTGGGTGTGGGTGTGGGTGTGGTGTGGGTGTGGGTGTGGGTGTGGTGGGTGGGGTGTGGTGGGTGTGGGTGTGGGTGTGGTGGGTGGGGTGTGGTGGGTGTGGGTGTGGTGGGTGTGGATGTGGGTGTGGTGGGTGTGGTGGGTGTGGTGGGTGTGGTGGGTGTGGGTGAGTGTGAGTGTGAGTGTGAGTGTGAGTGTGAGTGTGAGTGTGAGGTGAGTGTGAGTGTGAGTGTGAGTGTGAGTTAGTGTGAGTGTGAGTGTGAGTGTGAGGTGTGGGTGTGGGTGTGGTGTGGTGGGTGTGGGTGTGGGTGTGGGTGTGGTGGGTGTGGGTGTGGTGGGTGTGGGTGTGGTGGGTGTGGTGGGTGTGGGTGTGGTGGTGTGGTGTGGTTGTGGTGTGGTGTGGTGGGTGGGTGTGGTGGGTGTGGTGTGGTGGGTGTGGGTGTGGTGTGGGTGTGGGTGTGGTGGGTGTGGTTGTGGTGGGGTGTGGGTGTGGGTGTGGGTGTGGTGGTGTGGGTGTGGTGGGTGTGGGTGTGGTGGTGTGGGTGTGGTGGGTGTGGGTGTGTGGGTGTGGGTTGTGTGTGGGTGTGGTGTGTGGTGTGTGTGGTGTGTGGGTGTGTGGTGGGTGTGGGTGTGTGGGTGTGGGGGTGTGGGTGTGGTGGGTGTGGGTGTGGGTGTGGTGTGGTGGGGTGGGTGTGTGTGGTGTGGTATCCTGGTATGGCCCCTCCTTGCCCTTCACCTGGTGCACCCTCAACGGTGAAGGAAGGACATCCAGCGCCTTGATCCAGTCACGGCCCATCAGCGGACGGTGTGGGCCGAAGTCCGTCACCACCAGTCGTAGACGGGTCACAGGTCTGCCCGCCGCCGCCGTGACCGTGACCAGCGCCTCCCCCCTCAGGGGAATCACCTGACCCGTGAATGACGTCAGACGCAGGTCACACGGGTCCAGCAGCTGCAGTAGCCCCCGCTGTCGCGCTGTCTCCGAGCTCACCAGCGAGACTGGGCTCCCCGTGTCCACGACCATGGCCAGCCGCTGGCCTTCCACCAACACCGTCGTCGATTCCGCAGTGCTGGTGCTGACGGAATGCACCAGCCAGGAGTCGCCGTCCGTCTGCGCCTCCTCCGCAGTCACCAGCCGCACCCGCCGCTGCGGACACGCCGCCTTCAGGTGCCCGGCAGCGCCACACTTGTAGCAGCGCCTCTGTCTGGGCGGACCGTCACTTCTGCTCCTGTCCTGCGCGCCGCCCTGTCCTCGTCCACCGGCCGTTCCGCTGCGCCCGCCGCTGGCCGCCTGGCCAGCCGGACGGTGGCTGTCGCGCGCACGCGGCACAGCTCCAGCAGCTGGACAGTCTCGCTGCCAGTGGCCGGTCGCCCCGCACCGAAAACAGGGCCCGCGTCTCCAACCGCTGGCGGGGAAGACGGAGGCGATCCTGAGCGCACCAGACCCGAAGAACCCACAGGCACTGAAGTCGCTGATAGGCACCGTCAGCTATTACCAGCGGATTCTGCCGGACCTCGCTTCTGTGCTCTCGCCTCTGTACACGCTCTTGAAGAAAGGCGAGAAGTGGCGATGGACAGACCAGTGCACGTCAGCGGTGGCAAAGGTGAAGAAGATGCTGGCGTCAGCCCCCGTGCTGATACGGTTCGACCCAGCCCGTCCGGTAAAGCTGGTGACGGACGCTAGTGAGACGGGACTGGGCGCGGTGCTCATGCAGGTGACGGCTGAAGGCCTGGAGAAACCGGTGCAGTACGCATCACGGACTCTAACACAAACCGAGCGCAAGTACGCACAGGTGGAAAAAGAAGCAGCCGCAGTGTCGTTCGGAGTGCGGCGCTTCCATCAGTTTCTGATGGGCCGATCCTTCACCCTGGTGGTGGACAATCGCACGCTGTCGCGTATCATCAGCCCGGACAAGGAGCTTCCCACACTCGCAGCAGCGCGTATGCAGCGCTACGCTCTTCAGCTAGCAGCGTACCAGTACGACGTGGAGTTGCGGCGCACTCAGGACATGCGAGCGGCAGACACGCTGTCGCGCATGCCGGTGAGGAGTCCCGCGGAGGAGCGAGCGGCAGCGGACGAAGAGGCTGATTACGGTGGAGGAGGCATCATGTTTGTGACTGAGGAGCAGGGACCCTGTCTCACGGCCAGAGCGGTCGCCGCGGCGACACGCACGGACCCGGTGCTGGGGCGCGTGCTGGCGGCAGTGCGGTCAGGCTGGCCGGGTACGGTGGATGCAGAACTCACACCGTACAAACACAGGTCCGAGGAACTGTCAACAGACGCGGACTGTGTGCTGTGGGGCGGTCGCGTTGTGGTTCCGAGCGCCCTCCGCGACCGCGTGAAGCGACAGCTACACGAGGGGCATGTCGGCTGCACAAAAATGAAACAGCTGGCGCGTCGCTTCGTCTGGTGGCCGGGGCTGGATGCCGAACTGGAGGCACTCGCCCGAGACTGCCCAGCCTGCGAGTCGAAGCGAGCAGCTCCACCGCACGCGGAGCGCCACCCCTGGGAGCCTGCCCAAGGGCCGTGGCAGCGCGTGCATGCGGACTTCGCCGGACCGATGCAGGGTATGACATTCCTCATACTGGTCGACAGCTACAGCAAGTGGGCGGAAATGATCCCGATGAAGTCCACCACCTCGGAGCGAACGATCGCGGTCATGCGGACCTCCTTCGCGCGTTTGGGCCTGCCTCTGGTCCTGGTGACGGACAATGGACCACAGTTCGTCAGCCAAGAGTTCTCCCAGTTCGCGACGTCGAACGGCATCCGTCACATTCGAGTTGCGCCGTACCATCCGTCCTCTAACGGAATGGCAGAGCGCACGGTCGGCACGCTGAAAAATGCGTTGAAGGCAACCCTGACAGCCGGCGGTGGCATCGAGCTGGCGTTAGCTCGGGTGCTGATGGCGTACCGCTCAACCCCGCACGCCAGCACGGGACGGGCGCCGGCGAAGATCATGTTCGGCCGCAATATCCGGACACGGCTGAGTCTCCTTATCCCGACCGCTGAGGACGCGCTGCGGGACAGTGCTCAGCGCCAGAGGACAGCGGCTGGTGGCCGCTCACGGTCATTCAGTGTAAACACTGAAATATGGGCCCGGTGCTACTCGGGACCTCAGAAGTGGATCCGGGGCCGCATTGTCGCTCAGACAGGCCCCGTGTCGTACGAGGTCGACGTCGGAAGAGGAGGGATCTGGTCGCGACACAGCGATCAGCTCCTGTCGGCGGATCGCGGCGGCACAGTTGACACCGGTCAGGCCCGTGGAGCTGCGGACGCCGTGACTCCCGGACTTCCCGCCGGAGCCGCCGGCGACAGGAGTCCCGGCGTGGTCGGCGGCGACACCACGGTGAGCGGTGTCGGTGCCACGGCCAGCGGCATCGGTGTTGCCGCGGCGAGCGGCGTCGGTGGTGCAGTGGCGAGCGGCGTCGGTGGTGCCGTGGCGAGCGGCGGCGGTGGTGCCGCGGCGAGCGTCGTCGGTGGTGCCGTGGCGAGCGGTGGCGGTGGTGCCACGGCGAGCGGCATCGGTGGTGCCGCGGCAAGCGGCGTTGGTGGTGCCGCGGCGAGCGGCATTGGTGGTGCCGCGGCGAGCGGCGGCGGTGGTGCCGCGGCGAGCGGCGGCGGTGGTGCCGGGGCGAGCGGCGGTGGTGCCGTGGCGAGCGGCGGTGGTGCCGTGGCGAGCGGCGGTGGTGCCGTGGCGAGCGGCGGTGGTGCCGTGGCGAGCGGCGATGGCGCCGCGGCGAGCGATGGTGATGCCGCAGCGAGCGGCGGGGGTTCGGAAGTCGGCGAGGGCGTGCGGCGATCCAGCCGGCGTCCAGTGCCGCCTAAGCGTCTCATAAGTGACATGGGATGACTTTTGTAACGTTTAATGCAACGCATGTAATCGTTCATGTTTCGCTGCAAGGCAACGTATTTAATCGTTCATGTTTCGCCGCGAGCCGCAGTAAGCTGAGTGAGTTTTTGTTTAAGAGGGGTAGGGTGTGGTATCCTGGTATGGCCCCTCCTTGCTTTGGCCCTGGACCCGCCCTTGCTCGCGCATGCGCATCTCAGAGATGCCCTCGTACCCGGACTGGCGGGAAAAAGCGCCAGTCGGCCGGGAGCCGTGGCCTTGCGTGTGCGTGTGCGATTGATCACAGCGCGTTGTCGTGGGACTCGCAATACAGGGATCACCTAGATTCGGGGATAGAATACCGGGTGTGGGTGTGGTGGGTGTGGGTGTGGTGGGTGTGGGTGTGGGTGTGGGTGTGGGTGTGGGTGTGGGTGTGGTGGGTGGGTGTGGGTGTGGTGGGTGTGGGTGTGGGTGTGGGTGTGGGTGTGGTGGGTGTGGTGGGTGTGGGTGTGGTGGGTGTGGTGGGTGTGGGTGTGGTGGGTGTGGTGGGTGTGGGTGTGGGTGTGGGTGTGGGTGTGGTTGTGGTTGTGGGTGTGGTTGTGGGTGTGGTTGTGGTTGTGGGTGTGGTTGTGGTTGTGGGTGTGGTTGTGGGTGTGGTTGTGGGTGTGGGTGTGGTTGTGGGTGTGGTTGTGGGTGTGGTTGTGGGTGTGGGTTGTGGGTGTGGTTGTGGGTGTGGTTGTGGTTGTGGTTGTGGTTGTGGGTGTGGTTGTGGGTGTGGTTGTGGGTGTGGTTGTGGGTGTGGTTGTGGGTGTGGGTGTGGGTGTGGGTGTGGTTGTGGGTGTGGTTGTGGGTGTGGTTGTGGGTGTGGTTGTGGGTGTGGTTGTGGGTGTGGTTGTGGGTGTGGTTGTGGGTGTGGTTGTGGGTGTGGTTGTGGGTGTGTGTGTGGGTGTGTGTGTGTGGGTGTGTGTGTGGGTGTGTGTGTGGGTGTGGTTGTGGGTGTGGTTGTGGGTGTGGTTGTGGGTGTGGTTGTGGGTGTGGTTGTGGGTGTGGTTGTGGGTGTGGTTGTGGGTGTGGTTGTGGGTGTGGTTGTGGGTGTGGTTGTGGGTGTGGTTGTGGGTGTGGTTGTGGTGTGGTTGTGGGTGTGGTTGTGGGTGTGGTTGTGGGTGTGGTTGTGGGTGTGGTTGTGGGTGTGGTTGTGGGTGTGGTTGTGGTGTGGTTGTGGGTGTGGTTGTGGTGTGGTTGTGGGTGTGGTTGTGGGTGTGGTTGTGGTTGTGGTTGTGTTGTGGTTGTGGTTGTGGTTGTGGTTGTGGTTGTGGGTGTGGGTTGTGGTGTGGTTGTGGGTGTGGTTGTGGGTGTGGTTGTGGTGTGGTTGTGGGTGTGGTTGTGGGTGTGGTTGTGGGTGTGGTTGTGGGTGTGGTTGTGGGTGTGGTTGTGGGTGTGGTTGTGGGTGTGGTTGTGGGTGTGGTTGTGGGTGTGGTTGTGGGTGTGGTTGTGGGTGTGGTTGTGGGTGTGGTTGTGGGTGTGGTTGTGGGTGTGGTTGTGGGTGTGGTTGTGGGTGTGGTTGTGGGTGTGGTTGTGGGTGTGGTTGTGGGTGTGGTTGTGGGTGTGGTTGTGGGTGTGGTTGTGGGTGTGGTTGTGGGTGTGGTTGTGGTGTGGTTGTGGGTGTGGTTGTGGGTGTGGTTGTGGTGTGGTTGTGGTGTGGTTGTGGGTGTGGTTGTGGGTGTGGTTGTGGGTGTGGTGGGTGTGGAGTGTGTGTGTGAGTGTGTGTGTGTGTGTGGTGTGTGTGTGTGTGTGTGTGTGTGTGTGTGTGTGTGTGTGTGTGTGGGTGTGGGTGTGGGTGTGGGTGTGGGTGTGGGTGTGGGTGTGGGTGTGGGTGTGGGTGTGGGTGTGGGTGTGGGTGTGGGTGTGGGTGTGGGTGTGGGTGTGGGTGTGGGTGTGGGTGTGTGGGTGTGGGTTGTGGGTGTGGGTGTGGGTGTGGGTGTGGGTGTGGGTGTGGGTGTGGGTGTGGGTGTGGTGTGGTGTGGGTGTGGGTGTGGGTGTGGGTGTGGTGTGGGTGTGGGTGTGGGTGTGGGTGTGGGTGTGGGTGTGGGGTGTGGGTGTGGGTGTGGGTGTGGGTGTGGGTGTGGGTGTGGGTGTGGGTGTGGGTGTGGGTGTGGGTGTGGGTGTGGGTGTGGGTGTGGGTGTGGGTGTGGGTGTGGGTGTGGGTGTGGGTGTGGGTGTGGGTGTGGGTGTGGGTGTGGGTGTGGTGTGGGTGTGGGTGTGGGTGTGGGTGTGGGTGTGGGTGTGGGTGTGGGTGTGGGTGTGGGTGGGTGTGGGTGTGGGTGTGGGTGTGGGTGTGGGTGTGGGTGTGGGTGTGGGTGTGGGTGTGGGTGTGGGGGTGTGGGTGTGGGTGTGGGTGTGGGTGTGGGTGTGGGTGTGGGTGTGGTGTGTGTGTGTGTGTGTGTGTGTGTGTGTGTGTGTGTGTGTGTGTGTGTGTGTGTGTGTGTGTGTGTGTGTGTGTGTGTGTGTGTGTGTGTGTGTGTGTGTGTGTGTGTGTGTGTGTGTGTGTGTGTGTGTGTGTGTGTGTGTGTGTGTGTGTGTGTGTGTGTGTGTGTGTGTGTGTGTGTGTGTGTGTGTGTGTGTGTGTGTGTGTGTGTGTGTGTGTGTGTGTGTGTGTGTGTGTGTGTGTGTGTGTGTGTGTGTGTGTGTGTGTGTGTGTGTGTGTGTGTGTGTGTGTGTGTGTGGTGTGTGTGTGTGTGTGTGTGTGTGTGTGTGTGTGTGTGTGTGTGTGTGTGTGTGTGTGTGTGTGTGTGTGTGTGTGTGTGTGTGTGTGTGTGTGTGTGTGTGTGTGTGTGTGTGTGTGTGTGTGTGTGTGTGTGTGTGTGTGTGTGTGTGTGTGTGTGTGTGTGTGTGTGTGTGTGTGTGTGTGTGTGTGTGTGTGTGTGTGTGTGTGTGTGTGTGTGTGTGTGTGTGTGTGTGTGTGTGTGTGTGTGTGTGTGTGTGTGTGTGTGTGTGTGTGTGTGTGTGTGTGTGTGTGTGTGTGTGTGTGTGTGTGTGTGTGTGTGTGTGTGGTGTGTGGGTGTGTGGGTGTGTGGGTGTGTGGGTGTGTGGGTGTGTGGGTGTGTGGGTGTGTGGGTGTGTGGGTGTGTGGGTGTGGGTGTGGGTGTGGGTGTGGGTGTGGGTGTGGGTGTGGGTGTGGGTGTGGCTGTGGGTGTGGTAGATGTGGGTGTGGGTGTGGTGGATGTGTGGGTGTGGGTGTGGGTGTGGTGGATGTGGGTGTGGTGAGTGTGGTGTGTGTGGGGGAGCGTGGGGTGGCGGGGGGAGGGCGTGTGGGGCGTGGGGGGCGTGGGCGGGCAGATGCAGGTGCGGGGGCGCGGGGGGGGGGGGGGCGGTGGCGGGGCTTTGTCGGGGCGGTGTCGGGACGTGTCAGGACGTGTCGGGCGTGACGGGCGCGTCCAATTCAATCCGATCAGGTCGGCCCAAGATCGGTGTCGTGTGAGGGCGGTGTCGGGTGGTGTCGGGGGGTGTCGGGGCGGTGCCGGGCGGATCGAATTCAATCCGATCAGGTCGGCCTTAGATTCGTTCGTGACGAAAAAGCAACTCGCCGTCGCCGGGATTCGAACCGGGACGGATTTCCGTCTGGACTGCCGCGTGGTTCGGTTGTGCGGAATGGTTTCAATCGAATTAAACTGTAACTGTTATCTGTAGTCGTGTCCGTCATATGCCGAACGGTTTGCCGACTTATAATATAGCCATGGTAGCCATGGCGTACGATATTTTGATTTTGAGAGCTTTCGGAGGGTGCTACTGAAAGAAACTAGAGATTGGGGCCAATTCCGGCGCAGGAGAGCGCGACCAAGATAATATGTAAATTCAAATAACTTCACTGCAAATTAAAAAGCTTCCATATATGCAAAGCGGCGCTACTCACACAGTTTGCCGGCGTGTGCGGGGTCGGCACCCTGCTGGTGCGCCATCACCATACACTGCGAGTCGCGCAGGCCCTGCTGCTGCACAAAGCTGGTGTAGAGCGCCTCCAGCTGGCGGGCGTCCTTGTCAGCGCGGGCTGCACTGTACACGAACATCACCCCGTTGGCCTCGTGCTGGATGGCCGGCCAGCAGCTCTCGTACCTGCCAGTCACGGGACAGACAGTGCAGAGACGCGCTCTCCTCCTCCGTACCAGCTCTCGTACCTGCCAGTCACGGGACAGAAAGTGCAGAGACGCGCTCTCCTCCTCCGTACCAGTTCTCGTACCTGCCAGTCACGGGACAGAAAGTGCAGAGACGCGCTCTCCTCCTCCGTACCAGCTCTCGCACCTGCCAGTCACGGGACAGACAGTGCAGAGACGCGCTCTCCTCCTCCGTACCAGCTCTCGTACCTGCCAGTCATGGGACAGACAGTGCAGAGGCGCGCTCTCCTCCTCCGTACCAGCTCTCGTACCTGCCAGTCACGGGACAGACAGTGCAGAGACGCGCTCTCCTCCTCCGTACCAGCTCTCGTACCTGCCAGTCACGGGACAGACAGTGCAGAGACGCGCTCTCCTCCTCCGTACCAGCTCTCGTACCTGCCAGTCACGGGACAGAAAGTGCAGAGACGCGCTCTCCTCCTCCATACTGATCAGTCCGCCGGACAAAAACATGTCCAATATGAGTGTGTAAAGGATTGAGTGCAATCATCGAACATTGTCATTCCTGGCTGTGATGCGGTTCCTTATACATCTTTATAATGGTATTTTAACTATACTGCGTAAACGGCCTCGCCGGTCTTGTCACGTGCCTGCCGCAGTTTTCCGTTACAAAGGACGTCAGGTGAAACTGAACACAATGCAATTTGCACTTCAAGAAACATTAGAAGTACAAGACGTTGATTATTTTAGTGTGCGCTTGGATGGCTTCAAAATGGTGCCTGGATTCGGGTTCACTTACTGTCTGTCGCCACTGACGTCCCAAAGCTCGACATCCACCTTGTCCTTCCTGTTGTTGATGTTGATGTCACGGATGTCGAACTCGAGAATTCGCGCCCCCTTGGTCGGCCAGTACTCATCGCCAGCAAATTCGAAAGCATCAGCTAAAAAGTTTGCCAGGTGTGTCTTGCCAGACTGAAATAATATAAATGCTGTTAGTCAGCCATTGGCTGGTGTCTCAGCCGAACGGGGGGGGGGGGGGGGGGCAACGCAATAATCGTGTTTATTTTTCACCATCGGATCCATACTGTGATTATCGATTGAAAATTACCAAAAGATGCTTCGTGAAAAGACGCATTTTGAATGGGTGGCTGGTCGCGGTACCTGCAATATATCGATTTAACTTTGACAATGTTTGTTTTTGGTTTACAGTGCCTTGTCACTTGGTCAGAAATGTTATTGGTCATAACTTTGCCAATTTTCATTGGATTTCCAATTGAATATCACCAAAAGATGCGTGGTAAAAAGACGCATTTTGTGATGGGTGACAGGTGCGGTACCTGCAATATATCGATTGGATTTGGAAATTTTGACATTTTGGTGTAGGGTTTATCAAGATGACATCCAACGCAACATTCCTCCCCGACAAATCCATATCCTGCCGAGACCCTCGCTTAGAACCGCTCAGAACTGAGCATTCCATATCGACCTGAACGTGGAAGAAACTACCAAGAACAAGACAAGAAGACGTTGGACGCTTGAGCCTCGCAGCTACGCGTCCTAATCCACCATCAACAGCAACAACATCAAGATGACATGTTAACATATTGTTGAGGAAAGGAAAGGCCCACCCTGTGATACAGATACAAATCATAACACACGTCACTTCAAAGTGTAATGCTACTTACTTCTACGTAGATAAAATCATATATACGTAGATAAAATAAAAATGCAGCTTATAAGTATAACACAACGCCTTCGAAAAATCACATTTGCCTGGACAAACGCCTCCAATATTTGTATCGACAGTGCGCCAGTGCACCGATTCTGTCTTCGACGTCCTTCAGTGCGATGAGAGCAGCCCGCAGCTGATTGGTCAACACTTTAAACGACGACCAATCAGAATAGGCCAGACATCCAAGGTAACGACAGACGGGAACCCACTTTACCGAAAATTTGGTAGCCAAACGGCAATCGACGAAGCCGATCAGCAACCATATTTATTACCATGTCGACACATTGAGGCATATTCTGGAGAAATATGAGTATGCAACACCGAACATCCAGGAACATAGTTTTTCTCAAAGTCATTGACTAACATTTAACACATTATATTTCACTTGCAAGTAGGTAAAACTAAAAGGGGCCCTTTTAGAAGGACCAACATCCGTGCTAAAATACTACATTTGATACGGAGGAACATCGAGGGATCGAACCATCAAAGGGCATCGGGCCATCGTGGCCAGGGGGGCCTAGGGGGCTATGGTCCCTCCAGGAGGTTGACCGAGGTCGGCCTGAGGGGTCCTTGGTTGACCTGAGGAGCCCTTGGTCAGCCGGAGCGGGCCTAATTGGGCCTGGAGGGGAGCTCGGACGGCCTGAGGCACTGGCGGATCCAGATGGGGGTGGCGGCAGGGGCAAAAGCAAAAAATTGTCCCCCTCATCCCAAGCTCGACAGGGGCGGCAATATAAATTAGCCCCCTCAAAATTCGCTGAAACTGGATAAGTTATAATTTTACACGCAGTGCGCGTTGCAGCCTTTGGTCTCCTGCTGCCTGCTGGATGGCAGCGCGTGAGCGAATTTCCTTGTTTAGGTACCTATGTTGTATGGAATTACTGGCGGATCCAAAGGGGGCGGCAGGGGCAAAAGCCCCCCCCCCCCCCACATTCCAAGCTCGACAGGGGCGGCAATATAAATTAGCCTCACCCCCAATTTTCAATATTTTTTGGATACCTTCCCAAGCCAAATGTATTGTCTATTTTGACTTTAGTATTGTTAAGTGTAAAGAGGTGTCATTCAAACAGAAAATAAATAAAATTGATGGTTATTTGTCTTCAAATATGCTAAATTTTGTCATTGTATATGTTCTTTTTGTGAAAGATGTTATTCTCCAATAACTTTTGACTGAATAGCGATAAAAAGGTAAAATAGACATCATTCGGTTATTTTCGTCCAGACGCGTTGAATGATATGCAGTATGACCTCTTTCTAACATTTCAATCAATGAGTGTATTCAAAAACCATCCACGATGTGGTTGGTCTGGTTTTCACGTCGATTGCAAGTTTCAAAAGGCAAGACGGATACAAAATTGTGACGCCATCTACAATGATACTACAATGATACTGCTGATACTACAATGATACTACTGAGTCAGCTAGGTAGGTAATGCGGACTTAAAAGCGCCCACGGTCTGCACGGCATGGGCGGACGATCGCAGGCTATGCCAGGCCGCAGCGGCACGATATGAGAACACCTGCGTTGCGGCTAGCCTGCACTTAGGTAGGTGGAGGCTGCCCTGATCTGTGGCGCGAGTACGGCGGTCCGAAACGGCAGAGCGGGGCACAAACAGAGCGCGCAGCTCCGCCGGCATGACCTCCACGCCCAGTATCTTGTGCACTTTGATGGCGTCGTGGTGCGACACCAGGGTCTCGATCCTCGACCATCCTAAAGAATTTAGAGCCGTGCTGATGTTTTTTGGATCCTGTGATAATTCTGGCCGCAAAGTTGAGAGTTTTGGATTTTGTGAACCGCTCCACCCCACACGCAGAGACAGTAGGTGATGCGAGGAAACACGTAAGCCTGAATAACCATTTTTGAACACTTCTTTGGTGAAATAATGCTGAATCCGATACAAGGAGATGAGAATTCCGTTAGACTTTTGAACAACGTGCGAGACATGAGCGTCCCATGACAGGCAGGGGTCTAAGACGACACCGAGGACTTTGGTGCTGGTAGAAGCAGCCACTTCAGACCCATCGATGCTGAAGTGAAAGTTGGCGCATTTCTTTAAATTTTGCTTTGAGCCAAACAGGATGAAGTCGGTTTTCTTTTCGTTCATTTTCAAAGAGTTAGCACAGAACCAGGAATGAAGCCCACATGTAGTGAGCTCCAGACGCAATTTGAGATCGGTAAGACCCGGACTGTCAGGGATCGCGCAGTCAAGATGCATGGTGTCGTCAGCGTAGGAGATGAGGTGGCCATTGCGTCAGATGGCCAGAGAGATCGTTTGTGAACAGAATGAACAGGATCGGACCGATGATCGAACCCTGGGGTACACCGCACGCCATCGGCAGGTACACGCGTCCGCCCCGAACAACCTGCCGCCGTCCGCCCCGAACAACCTGCCGCCGGTCGCTCAGGTAGCTCCTGAACCAGGCCACGTCCAGCACGCCATACCACGAGAGCTTGGTGAGGAAGACGTCGTGGTCGACGCTGTCGAACGCCTTCGACAAATCTGTCGGCGTTAACGACGATATACGGCCGTTGGCCGTTGTCGGTATTATTGACCAGGCGTTCGACAGCGGCGAGCACGGCGTCCTCCGTACAGTAGCGAGACCTGTAGGCAAACTGCGATGGGCTCAGCAGACAGTTCGATATCAGGTAATGCGTGAGTTGGCTGCACACAACCTTCTCTAAAATGTCCTCAGTATTGACAAATAAAATGGCCTGATACCCTTTGTCCTCAGATCAACAGTTGGCCTGAGGGGCCTCAATCAGTTTGAGGGGTCGGCCTGAGGGGGCCCTCGGTCGGCTTGAGTGAACCTCGGTCGGCTTCAAGAGGCCCTTAGTCTGCATGAGGATTCCTTGTTCGGCCTAAGGACCAATCGGTCGGCTTGAATGGGTATTTGGACTGAGATCCCGTCTGTCGGCCTGAGTGGCCCTCGGTATGCCTGAGGGAACGTCGGTCGGCGTGAAAGGGCCCTGAGTGGGCCTGAGGGACCCTCGGTTGGCCTGAGTGGCTCTCGTTTGGCCTGAGAGGCCCTCGGTCAGCTTGAGGGCCCCTCAGTGGGCCTGATGAACCCTCGTTCGGCCTGAGGGGACCTCGACCAGCTTGAAGGAGCTTTTTCGGTCTGAGGGGCCCTTGGTCGGCCTAATGGGCTCTCGGGCCTCCTGAAGGGGCCCTCGGTTTGCCTGAGGGGGTCTCATGACGGCCTTAGGGGCTCTCAGTCGGCATGAAGGGCCCTCGTTCGGCTTGAGGAGCCCTTGGTCGGCTTGACGAGACGTCTCCTTGGTCGGCTTGAGGAGACCTTGGTTGACTTGAGGAGCCCTTGGTCGACTTGAGGAGGCCCTTTTTCGGCCTGAGGTGTCTTCGGTCAGCTTGAGGAGGTCCTTTTTCGGCCTGAGGGGACTTCGGTCAGCTTGAGGAGGCCCTCGGTTAGCCTGATGGGCCCTTTGTCAGCCTGAGTGGCCCTCAGTCCTCAAACACAAAACTCGCACAACATTCGCTGCAATAGGGAGCCAGTGGCTCTTTCCTCTCAGCTTCTGGTCAACTCTGCTCTTCGCTCTCGAACCACCCGGCAGGACGCAGATCTGGCTCTCCCGCGCGCGAGAACTGAAGCAGGCAGGCGGCGCCTTCTTTTTTTGTATGGCGCAGGTAGTCCGTAAGCGCGAATCTCCGCCTCCCGCTGGAGATTCGCGATTTATCCCTGGGGGATTTTAAGCGTGCAGTGTCCGAACTTTTAGTCGCGTGAAGTGAGGAAAATGAGTGTGTGACTGCGTGCGTGCGTGCGTGCGTGCGTGCGTGCGTGCGTGCGTGCGTGCGTGCGTGCGTGTGTGTGTGTGTGTGTGTGTGTGTGTGTGTGTGTGTGTGTGTGTGTGTGTGTGTGTGTGTGTGTGTGTGTGTGTGTGTGTGTGTGTGTGTGTGTGTGTGTGTGTGTGTGTGTGTGTGTGTGTGTGTGTGTGTGTGTGTGTGTGTGTGTGTGTGTGTGTGTGTGTGTGTGTGTGTGTGTGTGTGTGTGTGTGTGTGTGTGTGTGTGTGTGTGTGTGTGTGTGTGTGTGTGTGTGTGTGTGTGTGTGTGTGTGTGTGTGTGTGTGTGTGTGTGTGTGTGTGTGTGTGTGTGTGTGTGTGTGTGTGTGTGTGTGTGTGTGTGTGTGTGTGTGTGTGTGTGTGTGTGTGTGTGTGTGTGTGTGTGTGTGTGTGTGTGTGTGTGTGTGTGTGTGTGTGTGTGTGTGTGTGTGTGTGTGTGTGTGTGTGTGTGTGTGTGTGTGTGTGTGTGTGTGTGTGTGTGTGTGTGTGTGTGTGTGTGTGTGTGTGTGTGTGTGTGTGTGTGTGTGTGTGTGTGTGTGTTTTATTTTCTATAGCCTGTGTGCACTTTTATATCCATCTGATGTTATTGTGGGTTGTATACCGAGTGTCTTTTAACATGTCTCTCTTCTTAACCCTGACCCGACACTCGGAATAGCCATTTTAAAATGGAGTGTTTTAATTGTTTAGTACAATACAATACAATACAATACAGTCGACCTGTAGGGGTCCCTAATGTGCCTGTGGGGCTCTTCCGTCAGCCTCAGGGGGTCTCGGTCGACTTGAGGGGGTGATCGGTCGGCTCGAGTCGCTCTTGCCAGGCCTGAGCGGGCCCAAGGCTGGTCTAAGAGGGACATTGTCTAGGCCGGAAAGATCCTGGCGGTTTGAGAGGGGCCTCAGTTGGTTTGAGACGATATTGTCCATGTCTTGGAGCCTTAGGTTCCTTGTCGTTCCGAAATGACCTTTGTCAGGCCTGAGAGGGCCATATGCCTGTCTGAGTCTGAGAGGTCCGTTTGCCAGTCAGAGAGGACCCTCAATCGTCCCAGGGGCGGGAGGGGCGCTTTCCCGGCCTATGAGAGCCCTAAGTCCCTAAGAGAACCCTCCGCTTCTTTGAGAGGATCATCGGTCGACCAGAAATGGCCATCGCACAGTGGGCGATAACGGCCTTTTAGCGCGACACGGCGTTTCTGCTTCAATTTACGGCATCGGTTTGAACATGTAGCATATCAATCGATAGCTGATGAATCAGGGAGCTCAAAATATGCACTTTTGTATATGGGTTTAACCTGGCATTGACCGGGGGGGGGGGGGGGTAGGCAAATATTGCCCCCTCGTTATCTCCGGAACCAATGATCGCAGCGAGACGCGCAAGGCGGCATTCGAAAGCTCTCAGTAACTCGCATCTAAAGCATACTCGAAATTGTGGAATTTAGGTCACATATTAGGTCAAAGTCGGGTCAAAGGTCAAAATCGAGGCATTTGAGTTTATGGGCCATACTTTCCATCCAAAGCCTTCTATTGCGACCATGATCATCCACAATGCTCCCAAAGGTATAATACACATCCCGCATGAACTAAAGTGAGATTCTTGACAAAGGTCAAAGTCAGGTCACAAAAGGTGCGCAGAAATGCGCAGAAAATTTACGAAAGTCATGCGACACATGTTGTATGGGCTGTATGGGTTGGGTTGTATGGGTAACACGTATAATTCGATAGTGATAGTCATTTTACCATCTGACCTCATTTAAGTGAAGTTAGTGTCAAGCTCAGCTCAGATCAAGGTCAGGTCACATAATGTCACAATTTTAAATTGATAAATATAAATACAAAAGGCATGTTTCTAGACCGGTTTTGTCTCAGAAATACAGTGCTGATATTTATTTGTCTGTATCAGGTCAATAAAAGCCAAACACGCAATAACAAATATGATGTCATGAGTTACTCTTACTTAGGGAGCCATAAGTCAGTCAAAAACAAAGATATTGCTTTGAAATTTGGTTTGAGTATTGTCCATATGTGGTTCCCAAACATATATTCCAAAAAAAATCGCAAATCCGAGATAGCCATTTTGTAGCCCTTGTCATTTGCTATCTATAGACTTTTATCGTTAAAAAATGGCCTTTGTGCGGCCAGTTAACTAGAGACAGCAGAGATCCGGGCATTGTAATGGCGCAGAGTTAATAGTGATGTACACTATACAATAAGCTGCAAAATAAAAAGCGCAAATATGCGCAAGGATTCTTTTAATAGGCACAAAGTATAAACTCTAACGAGGCAGACAAATGTTTCATCAAAGCGGAGAACCGTGGAATGAAAATTATAGGATTAACTCAAGTTTTGATTCTGTTGGTGAGCCACTTCAAATAACATACCTCACTTAATGTTGGAATATAAAATTGCTAATTCACATGAAAGGGTCATATATACCTAGTTCGGGCTGCTGATGATAAACGTACCTCGGGCTGCTGACGGTAAACGTCATTTTGTTATCATCCATACGCGTTGAATGCTGTGCAGCACGACTTCTTTCTGACATTTGATGACCTTGACCTAAGGTCAAGGCACAAGGTCACCTTTCCAAATTTGACCTACACGGCGATGTTATATATCTTTGAACTTGTCTGGCAGATAGGAATTAATTGGTATTAAAATAATTGCGCGATCGTTGATGATTATAAAGCAAACTGAGACATTTTCGGGCTTTCTTTACACCGATAAGGAAGTTATGAAGTTACTATTCGACATTCAAATTAAAATGAATTTAAATGTTGCCATTGACGATCAGGCGTTATTTAAGCACAATCGAATTCCTCGCAACAAGAGCAGTTTCAAGATATATAACATCGCCACATAGGCCACAAATGGAAACCTAACCTTAAATCTTGACATTGACCTTAGATGAAGGTCACCAAATGCCCGCAACGCTACCTGAACTGTCCCGCTGCATCGGGCGCATGAGCGGGTCACGAGCGGTGGGTCTAGACGGTGTTCCTCTTTTAGCTGTACGACAATGCTTCCCTGTCATCGGACCTCATCTCTTACATCTTGTTAACCTATCCCTCAGGACCCAAGTCTTTCCAGACAGTTGGAAGGCGGATGCGTCGTGCCAATTCCCAAGTCAGGCGACCCCACGATACCTTCTAACATCAGGCCGATACCACTGTTGAGCGTGCTCTCAAAGATTTTAGAGAAGGTTGTGTGCAGCCAACTCACGCATTACCTGACATCGAACTGTCTGCTGAGCCCATCGCACTTTGCCTACAGGTCTCACCACTGTACGGAGGACGCCGTGCTCACCGCTGTCGAACGCCTGGTCAACAATACCGACAACGGCCAACGGCCGTATATCGTCGTTAACGACGACAGATTTGTCGAAGGCGTTCGACAGCGTCGACCACGACGTCCTCCTCACCAAGCTCTCGTGGTATGGCGTGCTGGACGTGGCCTGGCTCAGGAGCTACCTGAGCGACCGGCGGCAGGTTGTTCGGGGCGGACGCGTGTACCTGCCGATGGCGTGCGGTGTGCCCCAGGGTTCGATCATCGGTCCGATCCTGTTCATTCTGTTCACAAACGATCTCTCTGGCCATCTGATGCAATGGCCACCTCATCTCCTACGCTGACGACACCATGCATCTTGACTGCGCGATCCCTGACAGTCCGGGTCTTACCGATCTCAAATTGCGTCTGGAGCTCACTACATGTGGGCTTCATTCCTGGTTCTGTGCTAACTCTTTGAAAATGAACGAAAAGAAAACCGACTTCATCCTGTTTGGCTCAAAGCAAAATTTAAAGAAATGCGCCAACTTTCACTTCAGCATCGATGGGTCTGAAGTGGCTGCTTCTACCAGCACCAAAGTCCTCGGTGTCGTCTTAGACCCCTGCCTGTCATGGGACGCTCATGTCTCGCACGTTGTTCAAAAGTCTAACGGAATTCTCATCTCCTTGTATCGGATTCAGCATTATTTCACCAAAGAAGTGTTCAAAAATGGGTATTCAGGCTTACGTGTTTTCTCACATCACCTACTGTCTCTGCGTGTGGGGTGGAGCGGCCAAGGGTCAGCTTCACAAAATCCAAAAACTCCTCAACTTTGCGGCCAGAATTATCACAGGATCCAAAAACCATCAGCACATCACCCCGGCTCTAAATTATCTAGGATGGTCGAGGATCGAGACCCTGGTGTCGCACCGCGACGCCATCAAAGTGCACAAGATACTGGGCGTGGAGGACATGCCGGCCGAGCTGCGCGCTCTGTTTGTGCCCCGCTCTGCCGTTTCGGACCGCCGTACTCGCGCCACAGATCAGGGCAGCCTCCACCTACCTAAGTGCAGGCTAGCCGCAACGCAGGTGTTCTCATATCGTGCCGCTGCAGCCTGGAATAGCCTGCGATCGTCCGCCCGTGCCGTGCAGACCGTGGGCGCTTTTAAGTCCGCATTACCTACCTAGCTGACTCAGTAGTATCATTGTAGATGGCGTCACAATTTTGTATCCGTCTTACCTTTTGAAACTTGCAATCGACGTGAAAACCAGACCAGCCACATCGTGGATGGTTTTTGAATACACTCATTGATTGAAATGTTAGAAAGAGGTCATACTGTCGGTCATTCAACGCGTCTTGACGAAAATAACCGAATGATGTCTATTTTACCTTTTTATCTTTATTCAGTCAAAAGTTATTGGAGAATAACACCTTTCACAAAAAAGCATATACAATGACAACATTTAGCATATTTGAAGACATATAACCATCAATTTTATTTACTTTCTGTTTGAACGACACCTCTTTACACTTAACAATAATAAAGTCAAAATAGGAAATACATTTGGCTTGGGAAGGTATCCAAAAAAGATTCAAAATTGGGGTGGGGCTAATTTATATTGCCGCCCCTGTCGAGCTTGGAATGTGTGTGTGTGTGTGGGGGGGGGGGGGGGCTTTGGCCCCTGCCGCCCCCTTTGGATCCGCCAGTAATTCCATACAACATAGGTACCTATACAATGAAATTCACTCACGCGCTCACTCGCTGCCATCCAGCAGGCAGCAGGAGACCAAAGGCTGCGACGCGCACCGCATGTAAAATTATAACTTACGTTGGTTGTGAATCACTCCAAAATAGCGTAAGACGCGCCACTTTCCCTATCCCTACTGCTAACAAAATGCTACCAAATAGAGGAAACACGAACGAGGCGAAAACAAGATTTCTTTCTTTCGCAATAAGTTATTTTTTCGCAGGCAGTACCCATTTTATTATCTCCAGTTTCAGCGAATTTTGAGGGGGGCTAATTTATATTGCCGCCCCAGTCGAGCTTGGGATGGAGGGGGGGGGGGGGCTTTTGCCCCTGCCGCCACCCCCACCTGTATCCGCCAGTGCCTCAGGCCGACCGAGCTCCCCTCCAGGCCCAACGAGGCCTGGATGTCCAACGCTCCGGTTGACCAGGGGCTCCCAGGTCAACCAAGGACCCCTCAGGCCGACCTCGGTCAACCTCCTGGAGGGGCCATGGCCCCCTATGCTCCCTGGCCACGATGGCCCGATGCCCTTTGATGGCTCGATCCCTCGATGTTCCTCCGTATAAAATTTATTATTTTAGCACGGATGTTGGTCCTTCTAAAAGGGCCCCTTTTAGAAGAAGCTGTTTCGTGCCCAGATCCACTACCACGACATCACATCCTGTGTCGAAATTACTTAGCGTAACGAGGTAATTCTTTCACCGCAACCCTTCTTTCTTTCTTTCCGACTGGAAACCAATAACTTCTGGTGTTCCAGAAGGTTCTCTCCTGGCCCCACTTCTTTTTGCACTCTTTATTAACGACTTGCCTCTTGGCATTCGCTCCGGCAGTCTTCAGTACGCCGATGACGTTATTAAAAAGAAAATTGAGTAGCCCGCTTACGGACTAGTGCTGCAGGATGATCTCGGTCGTCTGTGGTAGCCTGGTCAATCAAGTGGAGTCTCGCGCTAAATCCTATCAAATGCAAATCGTTTACGATGACCCTCAGTCGCGCGCCCGTCCGGACTCACTATTTTATCAATGACACGGAGCTCGAGCATATGTCTGAGATGAGAGGCCGGGGGTCGTTCTCGACACCAAGCTAACTTTTGCCTCTCACATTTCGAACATTGTCAGCCGAGCAAACCGTGCATTGGGTTTGATGATTCGGTCCTTTCTAACAGAATCAAAAGGATCTAGATTTGATCGCGCAGCCTGGCAGGCGCAGCCTGGCAGGAGTGAACTTTGCTAATGTTCGCTCCATTTGAGAGTACTGCACTGATCTGGGCGGGGGCGGCCGATTCCCACACAGTGCGGGTCGATCGAGTACAGCACAAATATCATATGGCTTCTAAATCACACGTTTGGTCGGACCTCCTCTCTCTCATATGGCTGCACTACTTTAGCATTCCATCCCTAAAATCTCGGAGAGTGCATCATTACCTTCTTTTCCTTCGCAACGTCGTCCGGGCCAAATATGACTCTTCAACTTTGCTGCGCTCTTTCTCTTTGCACGTGCCTGCTTGATCGACCCGCACGCATACTCTACTCACAGTGCTCCGAGCACGAGTGAGCACCGTAAGATCTGGGTTATACTGCAGAGCCCCACGAGAAATGAATGTACTGTCTGACACAGACGTTACCGTAGACCTGTACGCCGATGATACTTACGCTTTTAAAAGTCATGTGAAGTCTTATGTAATGTCAGTGAACAGATAGTGTGGGGTGCGCAACTGTTTACCACTGTAGTAGCCTATTTACTTTGTATAGTGTAGCACTGCTATCTATCAGTGTAGTATCTATCAGTAACACCAGTACACGCACACCTTTTTCACACGAAAAATTATCAAAAGGTACCCACCTTTTCCTAATTTCTAGGCTATACCATATCAAAAACTAAATCATAAACAAACATTTGCATGACCTCCGCATGTCCCAAATATCACTGTCGCATCGGCGCCGCTTTATTCCACATCATGCTTTATAAAAAAATAATACCTAATGCAAAATCAAAATAAATGTTCTATTCGCTTAAAAAAGTGAAACGTAAAGTCATTAATGCTTTTGGAACTTGGAATTTGCAATTATAATAAATATTATAAATATCATTGTATAATCAAAATAAACAACTCGCGTGTCCAATTGGCTCACATTCACATTCACATTGGGAAATACATTCGCGGACTATTTGGATTGGCTTCAAAATTGGTACACAGATAGATCACGACCTAGTGATCATTCTGGTAAAATCTTAGAGTCCGCTCATTTAAAATCAAAGGAGTTAGAGGCAGGTCATAATGTTTAAGGTCAAACAGCAGACTATTCTGATGTGCATGAAAAAGGCACACAGGTAGAGGCATGACCTCCTATCACGCTCATAAAAATCTTAAGAGTCGCACATTCAAAATCAAAGGAGTTAGACAAAGGAGTCGACACTTCCCTTTAATGTTGAGTGATTGAATCAAGATTGAATCATTCATTATGGTAATGTTGAGTGATTGAATCATGATTGAATCATTAATTATGGTAATGTTGAGTGATTGAATCATGATTGAATCATTCTTATGGTAATGTTGAGTGATTGAATCATGATTGAATCATTCATTATGGTCCGTGAATCACTGTGAATCGACTCATGACAAATATGAATAATTGACAAGTCTGGTGAGTAAGAATGTATTAAAATGTTTTCCAAACTGCCTGTTTCAGCAGGTATCATGTTAACATTGTTTGTGAATACTGAGGTGAAGAAAACGAGTCCGTCCGATCAGTGTCACACGGGGATTTGCAAAACAGATTGCAAAACACCGAGTTATGAGGGGGGTTTCGGTTGCTGATTTACCATTCTCATAGCAGAGAGGGAGAGGATAGGCTAGGAATAGAGATTGGGGTAAACAAGCTGAATCCGCCCTCCAGATCGCGAACAAAATGGCGGTTATTGTCGTAAACTTTTCGGACCAGCAAGAGGTCAACTAATTTTACGAATATTATATAGATGATTTTCGAGGTCAAGCCGTCCCACGGCAGGCTTGTACTTGACCCAAAATGGTGTGTGACGGGAGGAAATATAAATGAATATACTTCCGTGGTAATTAAACCACTTCTTCCGTTGTGGCAGATAGAAACGCCGACGTTTACAAATAAATAAGGCTCTGTAAAGTTCTTTTTGCAATTGTTCTTAACTTTTTTTGAACAATCAGAATTCGATGGGCATAGGCATTTTCAAAATACCGAATCTTGTATGTCTAATTACAAAATTATGTAATATCATATTAGCGAAGAAAGACCGTAATGGTTTGTTGTTGTTTAATTGGGTGAAACGATGATTATTGGTTGCGTCCTCTACGTCCTACCATCGGTTAAATCAATGCAGCTGACTGCGCTGGTATCGCAGCCGCTGCTCCGCCCCGTCTACGCCGGGTGAGCGCATTGGCCGAGGTCCGAGTGGGGAGGGTGAAGTCATAGTTTATGAGGATTCAAGCGCTAAAAAGATGAGCAACGCGTTCTAAAATATATCTTAACCCGCGCACTGCAGTGGGCTTTGCGCCGAACACGAACTGCAGTGGGGGGGGGGTTGATTTCCGCCCCCCTGAGATCTCGAAAACTACGCAACGTAGCGAGAAGCGGAAAAGGCATGTGGTAGCTTCATACATGTTCTATCGAAAGTATTTCAGTGTTTTTTTTCAGGTCAAAATGAGGTCACCAGAGGTCATCAAAGGTCAAATTTTCGGGTTTTTTTCCTGTTTTAGGACATCGCTCCAGAAATTCCCATATATCTCAGAAACGATGATAGTTAGAAACAAACGGAAAAAATCAAACGCCAGCCAGTGAAATTTGTAATCGCTGAGGTGTTCTCAAATTTGATCTCAGGTCAAATATTGAGGCTCCTGAGGTCAAAAAGAAAAAACATCCCGGTTTTTTTTTGCTATTAACTTTTTACTTAATAAAGATAACGGAGAAACTACGTTAACGCATTGTATTTATCTGTCAAGGCGCTTTGAATGATATATATGGTGACCTTGTTAAGTCAACTTAACAATTTGACCTAAGGGTCAAGGTCAAGTGGTGACCCAAGTAGGGCAATGTTGCATATGGGAAGACGTGTCTCGACGAGACAAACACATTGATGTCTGTTTTACATCTCTATCTTCATTATGTCGAGAGTTATTGAGAAAAAAGTGATGGTGACCTCGCATGACCTCAAATGACCCAATAGGGGTCACTGAACAAAACTTACACTTGGATCATCAAGAATATCCTATAATAACATGATCCAGAAGTAATTGGACTAGTACCATGCATATCCTTGAAAAAGGAAGCATTTGTATATTTCCCCATTGACTTATTAATGGGGAGGTTACGAAATTGACCCGACCTTAGGTCACCGATATCAAAATTCCGAGTTAAAACGAATTGTAAGTACTGATGCCCTCATGACATCCTGTAAGTTTTCAACCTGATCGGTGAAAACTCTGGCTTTGGCACAACTGCAAACATTTTTGGTGGTGGGGGTCACTTGACCTGGTCTGGTGACCTGACCTGAGATGACCCGAGCATATTTTTTCCTCAAAGTGTGCGCAATTGATGTCCTAACAGGTGTATCAAAACCCGGCGGCCGCTGCGCGCTGCCGTTTTTTCGTTATCTTTGAAAACCCTGAGGGGGGGGGGGGCGGAAATCACCCCCCCCCCCTGCAGTGCGCGGGTTAAGCTCATACGTCAGAAGCGCCGATTGCGGCCACCACGCCAGCTTTGGTGGGGTTGTACTAGCCATGTTATACAGATGCAGAGGGCGGCTTTACTCAGGGAAGCAATGCGGTCTCTGTCCGGCTGTCCGGCTGTCCGGCCGAATCTCTCTCTCTCTCTCTCTCTCTCTCTCTCTTCTCTCTCTCTCTCTCTCTCTCTCTCTCTCTCTCTCTTCTCTCTCTCTCTCTCTCTCTCTCTCTTCTCTCTCTCTCTGCTCTTGCCTCTTCCGTCGCTCCACTCCCTCTCTCTTCCTCTCTCCTCCTGTCTCCTCCTCTCCACTCTCCTCCGTCTCTCCTCTCCATCTCCTTCCCTCACCTCCCCTCTCTCCACCCCCTCTCCTCTTCTCCCTTCTCATCCCTCCCCTCTCGCTCTCATCCTCTCATCTTCGTCTCCTCTCTCTCCCTCATCCCCTTCCTCGGTCCTCGCTTTCTCTCTCCTCTCCCCCATCCTCTCTCTCCGCCCTCCCTCTCTCCTCGCTCTTCCTCCCTCTCTCTCCTTCTCTCCCTCTCTCCTCTCCTTCTTTCTCTCGCTCCTCTTCTCCCTCTCCTCTTCCCTCCTCTCGTCCTCTCCTCTCTTCTCCCTCCCTCTCCTCTCCTCTTCCCCGTCTCTCTCTCTCACAGTCCTCCCCTCTCTCCCCCCTCTCTTCCCTCTTCTTCTCGCCTCGCATCCCCTCTCTCCGCTCTCCCTTCCCTCTCTCTTCCGTCTCTTCCCTCCTCCTCTCCTATCTCTCCTTCCTCTCCTCTTCCTCTTCTCCTCTCCCTTTTCTCCATTTTTTCCTTCCTCATTCCCTCTCTCCCTCCTTCTTCCCCTTCCCCCTCTCTCCTCTTTCTCCTCTCCTTCTCTCTCCTCTCCCCGTCTCTCTCCCCCCCCTCCCCCCTCTCCTTTTCCCTCTCTCGTCCTCCCCCTCCCCCTCCTCTCCACTCCCTCTCTCTCTCCCTCCCCCCTCTCTCCCTCGTCCTCCTCTCTCCTCTTCCCCTCCTCCTCTCTCCACCCCCTCTCCTCTTCCTCCCCGCCTATCACTCCTCCCCTCTCTTCCCCCCCCCCCCCTCCTCTCCACCGCTCTCCTCCTTCTCCCTCTCCCCCTCCTCTCTCTGTCCTCTCCCTCCCCCTCCCTTTCCTCCCTCCGCTCCTTCTCGTCATCCTCTCCCTCTCTTCTCTCCGCTCTCTCCTCCCTCCCTCTCCTCCTCTCCTCTCCTCCTCTCCCCCTCTCCCTCCCTCTCCTCCCCTCTTCCCTCTCCCCCCTCATCCTCCCTTCCCCTCCCTCTCCTCTCTCCTCTTCCTCTCCTCCCCCTCTCTCTTCACTCCCCTCTCTCCTCTCCCTCCTACTCCTTCCTCCGATCTCCCCTCCTCTCTCTTCCTCTCCTCTTCTCCCTTCGTCCCCCTCTCCCCCTCCCTCCTCTCCCTCTCCCCTCCTCACCTCCCTCCCCTCTCTCCCCCTTCCCCCTCCTCTCCCTCTCCTCTCATCTCCTCCTCGCTCTCCTCCCCTCCCCTCTTCTCTCCTCCTCTCCTTCCGCTCCCTCCATCCCTCTCCCTCTCCTCCTTCCCTCGCCTCTCCTCCTTCTCCCCCTTCTTCCCCTCCTCTCATCTTCCTCCCTCTCCCTCCCTCCCCCTCTCCTCTCCTCTCCGTCCTCCCTTCTCCCTCCTCTTTCCTCACTCCTCCCATTCTCTCCCCGCTCTTCCCCCTCTCCTCCCTCCTCCTTCTTCTCCTCTCCCTCACTCCCTCTCTCGTTCCTCTCATCCCTCCTCCCGTCTCCCCTCCTCTCCACTCTTCCCTCTCCCTTCCTCCTCCCCCTCTCTCTTCCCTCCCTCCCTCTCCCTTCTCCCCTCCCTCCTTTCTCTCCCCATTGCAGCCCTCCCTCTTCTCCTCCCCCCGTTCTCATCTCTCTCTCTCATCTCCCTCTCCCTCTCTCTCCTCTCCATTCCCGTTCTCCCCCCCTCCCTCGCCCGTCCCACTCCGCCCCCCTTCCCATCGTACCTCTCTCCCTCTCTTCTCTCGTTCCCCCCTCTCTTCCGTCTTCTACCTCATCTCCCTCTCCAGCTTTCCCCCCCTTCACTCCTCTTCTCTTCTCTCATATCTCTACTCTCTTCCTCTCCTCCCTCCTCCTCTTCTCCCCCTTCTCTCTCCTTATCATCTCCCTCGTCCTCTCATACTCACCTCCCCTTCTCTCCTCCCCCCTCTTCCTCTTAGCCGTCCATCTCTCTCCCTCTCGTCATCCCTCTCTCCGTTTGCTCTCCTCTCATCTCCTTCTCCCTCCCTCTCTCTCATCTTCTCTTCCCTTCTCTCTCTTACGTCTCCTCTCTCCTCAGCTCCTACTCTCCTCTCTTCTCCTGTCGCTCACTCGCTCTCCGCATCACCTCGTCGACTCATCCCTTCCATCTCATCGTCGTTCTCAGTCTCCACTCGGTCTCTCGACTCGTCTCGCTCCTCACGTCGGTCGTCCCCCTCCTCACTCGTCCTCCTCCTCCTCTGCACTCTCTCTCCCCTCTCACTCCCTCTCTCTCTTCCTCTCGTCTCCAGGTCGCTCCCTTCTCTCTCTCATCTCTCCTCTCTCCACTCCTCTCATCTCTCTCCTCTCTCCACTCGGGTCTCCATCTTCTCTCCTCCACCGTCTCCATCTCATCTCTCTCGTCCTCGCCCCTTCTCTTCGCCTCCATCCCTCGTCCCCCGCCTCTTCCTCTCCACGTCTCTCCTACTCCTCCTCTCATCATCCCCTCAATCTCTCTCGTCTCCTCTCTCGTCCTCTCTCTCCTCTTCTCTGTCTCCTCTCTCCTCTCGCTCCTTCCCTCTCCCCAGTCCTTTCCCCCCTCAACCTCACCCCCCCCCCCGCCTCCGTCCTTTCCCCCCCTCAGTCCTTCACCTGCCCCTCCTCCCCCCTCCTCCCCCCCCCCTGTTCGTCTCTTCTTCCTTCCCCACCCCCTCCCCCCCCTACCCCCCTCTCTCTCCTTCCTCCATCCTTCTTCCTCCTTCCCTTCCCCGTGCCTTTCGCTCTCCCTACCCCGCTCCCTACCCTCTTCCCCTTCCCTGCCCTCTTCCCCCCCCCCTTCCCCCTTTCTTCCTCTGATCCTTCTACTTCCGTCCCTCCCCCCTCCCCTGCCTCTCCATCTCGCCCTACCTCCTTCTCTCCCCCTCCTCCGTCCCTCCCCGTCCCCCCCCCTCTCACTCCCTTCCCTTCCATATACACCCCCCTCCTTCCCACATCCCCCCCTCCCACTCTCCCTCTCTCCCCTCCCCCTTCCTCTCTTTACCCCCCCCCCCATTCGCTCTTGCTTCCCCCCCCCCCTCCTCCTTCTTCGTTCCACTCCCATCGCCTTTCTCCCTCTTTCCCCTATCTTTCTCTTCCCCCGCCTCCCTTCCCCCTCACCTCTTCCTCCCCCTCCCCTCCCTTCTCCCTTTCCTCTCCCCCCCTCCGCCTCGCCCCCCTTTTCCCCCTCCTCTTGTCCCATCCCTCCCCTGTCTCTCCACCCTCCTTGTCTCCCTCCTCTCTCCATCTCCCCCTTCCTTCACTCCTCCCCCTCCCCACTCTCCCCCCCCTCCCTCCCCTCCTCCTTCCCTCACCGCTCACTCCCACCCCCCCCTCCCCCTCCCCCTCCCCCTCCACTCCATCCTCTCCCCCCCCCTTCCCCCACTCGTTCCGTCCCTCCCTCCCCCCCCTCACTCCCCTCCTCCTCCCTCCTCCCCGCCTCCCCCCTCTCCCCCCCTCCTTCCTCTCCTCCCTCTCCTTCCCCCTCACCTTCCTCCTCTTCCTCTCTCCTCCCTTCCCTCCCCTTCTCCTTTCCCCCTCCCCATTCCCCCCCCCCTCACCCTCCCTCCTCCTCCCTCTCTCCCCCTCCCTCCCCCTCCCTCCTCTTTCTCCCCTTCTCCCTGTCCCACCCCCCCCCGCCCTCCTCCCTCCCTCCTCCGCTCCTCCTTTCTGTCGCCCACCTCCTCTCCTCCTCCTCGTGGGGGGGGGGGGGGGGGGGGGGTGGGGGGGGGGGGGGGGGGGGGGGGGGGGGGGGGGGGGGGGGGGGGGGGGGGGTGGGTCTCTCCCCCCTCTCCCCTCCGCATTCCCCCCATCTCCGCCCTCCTCCCCTCACCCCCTCCTCCCATTTTCCCTCCCCCTCCACCCCCC
>JAXIVJ010009632.1:0-50249 GCA_036785665.1 Chirona hameri | reverse complement strand
TGCTATGTGGTGATGTTATATATCTTAAAGCATGTCTTGTTGCGAGGAATTCGATTGTGCTTAAATAACGTCTGATCGTCAATGGCAACATTAAATTCATTCATCACAAATTTGAGATATTTGGAGGCAAATATCCATCAATTTTATTTTTGCATTTAAAGGAAATAGTTCACCTTCAACATTAGTTTTAAACTGAGATAGCATTTTTGTAGCCCGTGTTGGGAAACCCCTATCTGCAAGTTTTCTTGACTGAAAAGACTCTCCAGCCGAATATATTTGAGTTTTTGGCGAAGGAATGCGGTGCTGGCGAAAGAATGTTGTACTGGTTCTAGCCCGGGCAGAGGCTATACCATCAGCCAATCAGCTTGCAGCTGGTGCTAGCAAGCGATCGCCGGCCGCCGGTTAGCACATCTCCAATGCGAGTCTATCTTTACGCGACTACTTTCGATTCTGATTGGCTGAACCATTGTTTACATTCGCGTGACGTCAGGACTCTGACTCAGAGAGTATGCATATAGTTTTGATAAACAATAAAAATGTACTGCCTTCTGTCCTGAATCGGCGCGATATAAGGCCATTTTTGACAATATAAAAATAAATTGTATTAAAATATATATTCAAATCGTGTTGGGTAAACAAATTCAAGGTGAACTATTTCCTTTAATTGACACGTCGTTACATGTGAAAATAGCATAGCGAGAAAACAAAATAACACAAGTCCTCAAAGGGAAAAATGGGAGTACCATTTAGGTCATATCGAGGCCCAGGGGCCCGGAAGGCCCCCAGTGAAATTAGCCCCCCCCCCCCCCTATTGGGGGGCTGGATCCGCCAGTGTGTCAAGCAATGCCGTGTTGCCGTGTCGCCTGCCGTGCTGCAGTGTCGCCTGCCGTGCCGGTCGCCCGCCGTGGCTGCAGTGTCGCCTGCCGTCCCGGTCGCCCGCCGTGCTGCAGTGTCGCCTGCCGTGCCGGTCGCCCGCCGTGCTGCAGTGTCGCCTGCCGTGATGCAGTGTCGCCTGCCGTGCCGGTCGCCTGCCGTGCTGCAGTGTCGCCTGCCGTGCCGGTCGCCCGCCGTGCTGCAGTGTCGCCTGCCGTGCTGCAGTGTCGCCTGCCGTGCCGGTCGCCCGCCGTGCTGCAGTGTCGCCTGCCGTGCCGGTCGCCCGCCGTGCTGCAGTGTCGCCTGCCGTGATGCAGTGTCGCCTGCCGTGCCGGTCGCCTGCCGTGCTGCAGTGTCGCCTGCCGTGCCGGTCGCCTGTCGTACTGCAGTGTTGCCTGCCGTGCAAGTCGCCTGCCGTGCAGGTCGCCTGCCGTGCTGCAGTGTCGCCTGCCGTGCTGCAGTATCGCCTGCCGTGCTGCAGTGTCGCCTGCCGTGCTGCAGTGTCGCCTGCCGTGCTGCAGGTGTCGCCGGGCGGGCTCCTGTTCGGACACGGGCGCCTCTCAGCACCCAGCAGTCAGCAGTGAGCAGTCAGCAGCGGGCGCGCGTCCGTCCGGCCGCGGTCAGTTCCGTCAGTAACGTGAGCTGTCCGGACGGTCGAGGTGGTGCCTCGGGCCGCTCATCCACCAGTCACCCGTCGCCCGCCGCCCGCCGGCCGCTGGCCGCCGGCTCCAGTGACAGACCGCGGGCTGTTGCAGAGTGGGCGCCCCGCGCTGACGCCGCAGCTCCGGCAGTGTCCGGACAGCACGGAGCGGTCCAGTGCTCCGGACGGGGAGGCGGCACAGGAGGTGACGCAGTGAGCTCCGGACGGCGCTGGAGAGGGACGGGTCGGGGGCACGAGAGGACGCGGCTCGTCAGTTTGAGGTAAACACGACCGATGCGCACGATCTGCGCAGTGCTGAACTGGACGCCTGGGCGCATAATGTATGTTGTCACTAGCGAATGTTCGTCTTGTTCTAATGTTGGCGATCGGCTCGATACGGACCAAACGAGAATGGAATCCACCCGCAGAATCCAGGCGTGAAATGGAATGGAATCCACGCGTATTGCGCCTCCACTGGTGAGAGTGGAGAGCTGTTGTGTTTGCACCGCGAAAGTGTACTGTGGAATTGTTTTTTTGTTGTCACTAGAAATGCAGCTTGTTCTATGACGAAATCCCTTATAGGGCCGATCAGACCAAACGGAAGTGTTTTACCCAGTTCCGACTAACTAGTGGCTGTCACTACGTCACTACGTCTTTACGTCTCTACGTCACTACGTATCTACGTCTCCCTGCGTCACTACGTATATACGTCCCTCCGAGTCATGACGTCCCTACCTCTCTCCGAGTCACTACGTCTCTACCTCTCTACGTCACTGCGTTTTTACGTCTATCTACGTCACTACGTCTCTACGTCTCTTTACGTCACTACGTGTTTTACGTCTCTTTACGTCACTGCGTCTTTACGTCTCTCTACGTCACTAACTAGCTTTGGGCGACATTAAAGAGATGCCTGAGGGCTATAACTCGAAAACCGTTAGATGGACGGGGCTGAAAATTTTACGTCGTGAATGTACGGCCCAGATAACCCCCGACACCTAGTTCAATCGAAATACGAGAAGTAGGATGTTATGGTTTGATCGATCTGACGTGGGCTGTCCCGGGTGGCCTCTGGTCACGTGACCTTGAGGTCACAGAGCGACTACAAGGCGGATGTTATATATCATTGAAAGCGGGTCGATAAGATAAACATAATGCCGTTTATTTGAGCTCTCTAGGCACAATTGGGTGCACAGTTATTACCAAAGACGTGCTGTGCTGGTGACCATGGTCTTTCAAAATACAAAAATATAAATACAATATTTAGAGACCAAAACTATCACAATTTTTTAAACATCGAAGGCTTAGGTATAGATGTCGATAGGTATAGATTTCGAGATGTCATGGAGAAAATTCCGAATGTTAAAGGAAATAATGACCTTTTTCCACAAAAATGGAGTTAGCACTTGAAATCGCCAGACGAGACCAAATATAAGTGTAAATTCATCACATTTTGCATGAAAACTTTCCTACCGAAAGATATTTCAAGTTAAAGTTGATAAGCGTTCCACACTTTTAACGACCGGTACTTGCAAGTACTCTTGGTCCTCATCAAACTGCGGGCTTTTCCCGTATTGTTTTTGTACCCAATGGAGTGGAAAATATATTGTGCGTTCTGCTTGTTGTGATTATATGCCCGGCGATCTTCTAAAACTAACAGCGATTGGAAAAAGTGGCAATACAATCGGAATCTCATCGATGCACATCAACGGCGGCATAGTTAGTGGTTGCGACCCTCAATTTGTGAAAATCGATTCATTTGTTTTCAACATTAGGAGTATTGTATAATTTGTCTGTGGCTGTATATAACACTATGCTTTATATTATCATGAAAAATAATGATTTTCCCCAAAAAACTAACAAACAATAACACAAAACTGGCAATTAAATCGGAAGCTCATCGGATGCACATCGACGGCGACCTATTTAGCGCCGGCGATTTGTTTACAAAGTCATTGTCATGCTTCTCGGCGCACTTAACCATTGTGGCGAGTTGTTCCTGATTAGTATACCCAAGTCCCGTGGCAGGCTTTGTTAATGACGTCACTGGTGCCATTCTTGTGTAACATTTTTTTTTTGGAGGGTATTAAGTATAATTTAGTCCGAATGTTTTGTGTGGATGGATTGCCGAGGTTCAGGACCCACGCTAAGCAGAGCTTGTTGCGCAGGTCCTGATCTCACACCCGATCGCGCAATTCCTGTTGGCCGGCATAATTTAGAGACGAAAGTTTTACGTGCCCGACATACCTGGACACGGTCCGCCCCGCTCACTGACGTCTCCTGACCTTGAGTGCGATCGCTGCCACCGGCCGCAGGCCATCCCAGTCAGGAGCAAATAGCGAGCGGCCGAGAAGTCACTCGACCCGGGCTGCCACTACCGGGATAGGTCAGAAGTCCAGCGCTCTCCACTGAGCTACCGGGGCGAAAGGTATCGATTTTGAGTTGAAAGCTAATTCAAGACTTATTCAAATTATTGTTTTTAAGTTTGAATTTTCTTGTTAATCATTATTAAAGGTATTTTATCCCTGTATTTCATAGTAATTGACACTTCAGAAACTTGTGACGTAATAATATTGTATCCAATATGCATTTCCCTCACCCTTTGCTATTGTGGCGCAGTGCCGAGTGCTTTGCGAATACTAGCTTGCCTGGGGTTCAATTCATTCCGTCCTTATTTTATTTGAGTTGGTATAGTTTGCATGTTGTTGTTATTCATGACTTATACTGATAGTCAGTCATGCATCACGGATGCTTCACGGATTGCTTCACGGATCAGAGCGCTGCTCGAACGCACGCTAGTAGCGCTTTCGTTCTCCATGGCAACCAGGCGTGAGCCAATGAAAAGCCGGAACGTATTCCCTTTCTGGCTTTTGATTGGCTGACGCCTGGTTGCCATGGAGAACGGAAGCGCTACTAGCGTGTGTCCGAGCAGCGCTCAGTTTGATCGGAAACGTCACAGAGCCTCAAGAAATGCCGCACTCGATGTAAACAATGGTAGGGAAGGACGAATTTGTCAATGACCTTCATGAAGTACACAAGGTACTTGTTTTGTATTTTTTTCCAAACTTACAACTTTTAATTTGGGAATTATTTTATTTAATTCTTAAATTTAAACAAAATAATTTTAAAACCATAACGGTAGCCTAAGAAATTGTTGCTAACAAAAATCAAAAGGTCATTATTTCCCTTTAAATGGCCACATTATAAAATCACGTGATTTAACCTGAGATCACGCGTTGAAATTCCAAAATTTTCGAAGTTTCCAAAAATGATACCGTCATAATAATCTATTGTTACTGATGATTCTCATATTACGCATTATATAACTCGCATGATTTAGATGGGAGGTATTGCCCGCTGAAAATTAGAGTTTTGCTTGACATTACAAAGTTGTCTGAGGCTGTAACTCGAAAACCATTTGACGGACGGGGCTGAAAAGTTTACAGCGTGAATCTACGGCCCAGATAACCCCCACGACGTAGTTTTATCGAAATATAAGATGTAGGGTGATTTTTAGAGATATTTGGGTCGATCTGTCTTGGAATGCCCCAATTGCCCCCCCCCCCCCCCCCTCCAACGAAAAATCGGTAGGCAAACGAGTGTTTTGCCCCCGCCCCCAAAACCGTTCCGGGAGGTTGTGATTTTTGCTCCGGGAAGGCTTGATTTACTCCTCTCCCCGCTCAACGACTCTTTCGTGCTGACGACCCTATACCCCCCCCCCCCCCCGATCAACGACTTTTCGTGCTAACGACCTGATGCACCCCCCCCCCCCCCCGCTCAACGAATTTTTGCGCTGACGACCCGGACGCCCCTCCCCCCTCCCCCGGTAAACAATTTTTCTCCGACGAAACGGAACCAAATTCCCCCCTCCAAACTCGTAACCTAGATCCGCCACTGGACGTCAGGACTCTGACTCAGAGAGTATGCATATAGTTTTGATAAACAATAATCATTTACGGCCTTCTGTCCTGAATCGGCGCGATATGAGGCCATTTTTGACAATATAAAAATGAATTGTATTAAAAAATATCAAATCGTGTTTGGGAACATTAGGGGAAAAAAGCCCCCCCCCCCCCACACACACATACACAGGAACATGGGGAAACATTCAATACTAGTATGCCCCCCCGCCCCGCGCGTTCCTGCATTGGCTGTAAGAAGTGATAATTAAGAAACCCTTCCCTCCCCTCCCCCCGGTCAACGATTCTATCGCACTGGGAACCCGACACAATCCCCCCTCCCGGTCAACGAGTTTTTGCGCTGACGACTCGACGCCACCCCCGCCCACTCCACGATTATTCGCGCTGACGACCCCGCCCCCCCCCCCTGGTCAACAACTTTTCCTTGATGAAACGGAGCGAAATGCCCCCCCCCCCCAATTCGAAGTCGAACCCTATGTGCCGCCAGTGGACTCCCTTTAAACTTCAAAGCAATACTCGAGCTTTGTATTATTTACTGCAAGCGCAGAGGCTTCGGAGTTCAGATCTCCTCAGTTTCCTGTTGTTGATGGAACATTACACGGTGCTGAACTGGAGCCCTGGTCACTGCAAAGTGGGGGCCTTTTGCCGATTAGCCGGAATTAATTCATGACGGTCACGCCGTCAACCTCAGTGCAACCAGCTGAGGCATATCGGAAGAGGAATCAATTGCACACATTTTGACAGCAAAAACAGTTTAAGGTCAGGTTAGTTCACATAGTAATGCCGTCATAATGCAAGGTCTGCACGGTAGTCTGAGCGCCGTCATAATGCAAGGTCTGCACGGTAGTCTGAGCGCCGTCATAATGCAAGGTCTGCACTGGTAGTCTGAGCGCCGTCATAATGCAAGGTCTGCACGGTAGTCTGAGCGCCGTCATAATGCAAGGTCTGCACGGTAGTCTGAGCGCCGTCATAATGCAAGGTCTGCACGGTAGTCTGAGCGCCGTCATAATGCAAGGTCTGCACGGTAGTCTGAGCGCCGTCATAATGCAAGGTCTGCACGGTAGTCTGAGCGCCGTCATAATGCAAGGTCTGCACGGTAGTCTGAGCGCCGTCATAATGCAAGGTCTGCACGGTAGTCTGAGCGCCGTCATAATGCAAGGTCTGCACGGTAGTCTGAGCGCCGTCATAATGCAAGGTCTGCACGGTAGTCTGAGCGCCGTCATAATGCAAGGTCTGCACGGTAGTCTGAGCGCCGTCATAATGCAAGGTCTGCACGGTAGTCTGAGCGCCGTCATAATGCAAGGTCTGCACGGTAGTCTTGAGCGCCGTCATAATGCAAGGTCTGCACGGTAGTCTGAGCGCCGTCATAATGCAAGGTCTGCACGGTAGTCTGAGCGCCGTCAAGTGTGTTCGCGCTGCAGTCGTTTTCTTTGCGTCAGTTTGGACTCAGGATGGTCATGATGGTCAGATTCGGCTGTTGATAGCCAGTGATGAGAATCATCAGGTCACCGGCCAAGGTCATGTCAGGTCACTCAGGAGCCATTTGATGTTGCTTTACGTTTTGCTTTGCTCGTCGATTTGTATGGTCCTGACGTGCCGTAATTAACACATGAGGCCTAAAATACATTCGAAGACATTGCCGATTGTCATCAAAAGACGGCCCTCTCAAATGTCCATTTTTTTTAGTTTCCAATTTTCGAAATTTCCAAATTCCAAATTTCCAGCAAATTGGCTGTAGCAATCAAAGGGGCGAGTAGGGGCGCGGTTTCCGGCTTGGGTCAACATCAGAACATTCTGGCGACTACGCTGGTATGTGTCTCGAAGCGTCACTCGCCGTCAAACTTAACATAAACTTACATTTACATGTTAGGGTTGATCCTCATTTTAAAGCAGAGCCTCAATGTATGGAAGACTAGGGGATTTTGCTTGGTTCGTTAAGATTTGCAATGAAATGAAATCAAATGAAAAGTGAAAAAGTTATTTTGTTCAAATAAGTCGAGGAAAATGAACGTACGACCAGCAAAATGTTGTGCATGTATTTCGCCTGAAACGGGTGATCTGGCGCTTCCGTCCACAAACTTCCGTTTCGGTCGTGTTTTTCATATGCTAGCATAGGTTAACGGGGAAAACCAATGCCAGATTCGAGAGAAAAAATCAGAATTTCGGTTCCGGGCAGTTCGGTTTCAAGGGAAAATTTCCCTTCATTTGTTTTAATCCGGCAGACTGCAGGGCGAAAGGCCCCACAGTGCAGTGGTCAGGCCTCAGGCGACTTCACATTTATTCACGGGGAAGTTTGTCAGCAATGCTATGTTTTATGGTGGGCTGTTATTAACTGACCAGGTAGGTCTGGTGACAATATCTGTCCGCTCATGCCAGTAAACTGAATCATCACACAGCCTGACCAGGTAGGTCTGGTGACAATATCTGTCCCGCTCATGCCAGTAAACTGAATCATCACACAGCCTGACCAGGTAGGTCTGGTGACAATATCTGTCCCGCTCATGCCAGTAAACTGAATCATCACACAGCCTGACCAGGTAGGTCTGGTGACGATATCTGTCCCGCTCATGCCAGTAAACTGAATCATCACACAGCCGCTGAAACAGCATCAATGGGCCATTGTGCTCCAAAATGAAGGCAAGCGACAATTAAATAGTGAAAGTTACAACATTAGAACAATGCTGAAAACTGCGATTTGCATCACGTCAAACTGATAATTCATGACAGCGCACTTGACCACGTGTTTTGCAGCACGCTGGGACCAGTTAGCATGTATGCTGGTGTTGGTGCTGGGAAATGGCATCTACAATCAGCACTGTTAAGCCTGTTGCACAGGGACATAAATATATCTGCGAAAAGCTTTTCATATACCTTATATAGGTATGTTGCCAGAAACTCAATCGTCGTATTTTTGTAACATGGATCTCACGCGATCACTGTATCCATTAGCACGCAATAGCGTAAGTCGTATACAACAGCATCTAAAATTAAGGATGCACTTTTTACCAACAACCATGTATGTCCTCGCTTGACCATTATTACGAGCGAGCGCGAAGCGCTCGCTCGTTCTTCCGTGGTATATGGGAAAAATCTGAATATGAGCGGCCCGGCCCGACCCGGCCCGTGGCGACGCTTTTGAGAAGCTAATATCTCTGTAACCGCACGTCCGATTGACAAGCGGGTTTCTTTGCTGAGTAGCCCCATCCAACCAAACCTGTTTGAGACCGGTGCCGACTCATGTGGGTCACTTCCACTGCACGTGGCGCGTGCCGCGTAAGGGGTGTTAAAAAGTGTTTTCTCGCAAAAACTCCGCAACGGCTCGGCCGATTGTGTTCAAATTTGGTGTGTGGTTAGATACCTCTCAGCCGCCACTTCCCATAAGTCAGGAGTGGGGTGCCTCTGCACGTGCGCACGTGCACACCCTTATTCTATATCTCAGGAACGGCTGAGCCGATTGTGTTCAAATTTGGTGTGTGGTTAGGCACCCCTCCGCCGCCGCCTTCCCACAAGTCATGGGTGGGGTGCCTATGCACGTGCGCACTTGCACACCCCTATTCTATATCTCCGGAACGGCTGAGCCGATTGTGTTCAAATTTGGTGTGTGGTTAGGGACCCTCCGCCGCCGCCTTCCCACAAGTCATGGGTGGGGTGCCTCTGCACGTGCGCACGTGCACACCCCTATTCTATATCTCAGGAACGGCTGAGCCGATTGTGTTCAAATTTGGTGTGTGGTTAGGGACCCTCCGCCGCCGCCTTCCCACAAGTCATGGATGGGGTGCCTCTGCACGTGCGCACGTGCACACCCCTATTATATATCTCGGGAACGGCTGAGCCGATTGTGTACACATTTGGTGTATGGTTAGGGACCTCCAGTCGCCAATTTCTCACAAGTCAGGGGTAGGGTGCCTCTGCACGTGCGCACGTGCGCACCTTTTTTGTATCTCAGAAACTACTTGCCCTATCGAGTTGAAATTCACCATACATTTCCTTCGCGCTCGCTCGTTCATCGCCGACAACGGCGCCTTACTGGTTTAGCTTCTGGTCAAATGTGTACGGTTAATCTCGATCGACTACATCATCCCTTTAATATAAAGGAAACGGCTTGATTTCAGAGATATCAAGGAGTTAAGTTTGACAAATTCGGCAGCTTTATAATGATTCGAATACCCCTCGGTCAAATACTTGATATAACGAGATGTACCGATAACAAACTAGTTGAGAGGTAACACAAGTTCTGTATTGTGTATATTTTGATGTACCGATAATAAACTAGTTGAGAGGTAACACAAGTTCTGTATTGTGTATATTTTGATGTACCGATAACAAACTAGCTGAGAGGTAACACAAGTTCTGTATTGTGTATATTTTGATGTACCGATAACAAACTAGTTGAGAGGTAACACAAGTTCTGTATTGTGTATATTTTGATATTCTCCCTACACGGAAGTTACGTTTAGAAATACAATGTCGGTGACAACGTTAAGTCTTGCCAAATTAAAGAATCTTTATTGACAAATCGATAAAACCGTATATTGCCCTATACTTATTGACTTAAGTGATACATCGGTGCAGCTTATCATGCTCAGCAGCCCAGGAACTCGTCTAAGGAAATTTGACTGGGGGGGGGGGGGGGCAGGCTTGATGACTTATTTTCATTTCACCTGTTCTTGTCCACGAACAGTCACACTTACTCTTGTTTTTCAATAGTCCATTGATATCGTTCCAACGGGCAGTAAATATTCATAAAATAAATAGTTGTGCATTCATACGATGGTATTGATATGATTGATAAACATCCAAATTATACATTGCTATTAACCGCCATTGACCGGGGGGCGTTTGACCTTGACCGCCATTGACCCTGACGAACTTGCGTAATAGCTCAAAACCAATAGCGCCATCAAAGTGAAACTTTAAGTACCTTTTCTGACATCAATTTAACATCTTTTGTGCAACAATGAAGCGATTTCGTCAAAAAAAACTCATTGAGATATAGCGAATTTAGTCATGTCACTACTCACTACACACGAGTTGGACGAACAAAATCAGCTAAGTTTAAAGGGATATTGCCACCTCCGGAGGATTTCTAAAAAGCAACTTAAATGAATGGTGGGGATCAACAATCATGTATGCTCAAGCTCAAACTTGCTCCTGCAGCACCTAAAGCAGTGTATCGGCAAATCATTTTGTATTTATTTCTGTCTCCAAAACGTTGGTCTCAGCTGTGCTCAGTACTAGATTCATGATGGCCGCTCTCATCCAGTTTGGCTGTGGTATTGGCGCCCGTCCAAAGCCGAAGCGTACGAATTCGCCGAGACTTGACCTTGAAAAGTATATCTGTGTTATAAGGTATAGGTCACATAACTCCTACGGTCCCAAAGTCGAGCCATAGCAATTCTTGCTGTTTTATTATGGAAGAGGCTAAGGTTGTTGACAATATAATTAACTGCATACGCTTTTTAATTTTAAAGTGCACTGACGGAATGGTAATGTTGAGTTTGCAACAGTCAAAAGAAAATAACAGTCTGCAAAGAAGTTATTCTAAATAGTGATGTGGCGACTCCAATTTTACGAATGCTTGGCAAGCATGAGTGGTGCAAACGTATTTTTGATCTAATGGGGGGGGGGAGTTTCGGGAACCAAATTTTGCAGGTGAAGTCGGGCACGCTTAATCGACCGATACACACCAACAACTCCATATTGGCCTGCGAGGTGGCAATGTCCCTTTAACAGACCGTACAAAGGCCATATTTGGATACAAATGCAATCAAAAACCTCGAAAGATAAAGCATGGCAAGGACTACAAAATGGCTATATCTGAAGAATGTTGAAGAATAAAAAAATGTTACCCCAATAAAAAAAAAAATGCCCTCAAATGCAAATTTTTGAAAGATATGAAAAAATCTTGTTAGATATTAGAGAACCACATATGGGCAATTCCTAAGCAAGTTTTAAAACAATGTCACCATTTTTGAAATGGCTTCTAAAGTATGGTAACTCATTTCGTATTTTTAAAAATTGTTTTGTTGGTTATTTATGACCAGCTGCGAACAAATGAACGTCACCGCTGCATTTCTGAGGTAAAACTTGTCCAGAAACATGCTTTTTTATTTATATTTATCAATTTCAAATTTTGACCTTGTGTGACCCGACCTTCACATGAGTTTGACACTAACTTCACTTAAATGAAGTCCGGTGGTAAAATGACTATCACTATCGAATTATACGTGTAACATAATCCATAAAACATATGTCTCATGTCTTTCATATATATTTTGCACATGGTGACCTTCTGTGACATTGACCTTGACTTTTGCCAACAATCTTACTTTAGCTCATGCGAGATGTGTTTTATATAATCACACGAGTTTTACACACACAAAAAATCAATGACATTACATAAAACGGAATATATGTCGAAGAACTACATATGTGCAACTATCATACCTTTGAGAGCACTTTGGGTGATCATGGTCGCAATCGAAGGCTTTGAATGGATAGTACCTATGCGATATGTCCCATACCTACACTCAAATATCTCGAATTTTGACCTTTGGCCTGACCGTGACCTGACATGTGACCTCAATGTTAACCTTTCGAGAATGCTTTAGATGTGTTTCATTGAGAGCTTTCGAATGCTGCCTTGCGCGTCTCGCTGCGATCATTGGTTCTGAAGATCAATGGTGTTCGGCTGAGACCCCAGTCAAGGGCGTGTTAATTTTGTTGACAGATAACAGCCAGAATGGACGTGTGGCTAAATTTCCAAGTTTAGCTTGAAAATGACATCTATACCTACATGAAATATACATCATAGTTTACAAATGCCTACATTTTTCACTTTATTGGTGTTACTTGCAGGAAGGTTCATATCAATATTATATGACATGACTTCCATTCGATAGTCATGTGCTTGGTTTAACCCGCCATTGACTGGGGGGGGGGGGGGGGGGGGGGTAGGCGTTTAACGCCCCTGATGAATTTTCGTAATAGCTAAACAAAACAATAACGCTATCAACGTGAAACTTCGGGTACCTTCTTCTACATCGATTTTACGTCAACTGTGAGCAAAATCAAGCAATGTCGTCGAAAAAATTCGAGTTATAGCGAATTTAGTGACGTCAATACACGAGTTTTACACAAAAATCAGCTAAACTTGAACAGATCGTACAAATGCCATATTTTGAGCAAAATGCAATCCGAAAACGTCAAAAGATAGAGAATGGCAAGGACTACAACATTGCTATCTCTGATTTGTGCAAATTGTGGTTTTTGACCCGAACAAATAAAAGAACGATTTTTTTGGGGGGAAAAATGACCACATTTTTTTCTTCAAAAACAAACTATCATACCAAATTATAAAATTATATCACCATTTTTGACTGACTTATGGCATCTAAAGTATTGGTAACTAATGACGTCATATTTTGTAATTGCGTTTTGGGCTTTTATTGACCAGATACAGATACATAAATGCCAGCACTGTATATCGGAGACAAAACTTGTCTAGAAACATGCCTTTTACATTTATATTTATCACTTTCAAATTTTGACATTCAGTGACCTGAACTTGACCTAAACTTGACACTAACTTCCCGTAAATGAAGTCAGGTGGTAAAACGACTATCACTATCGAATTATACGTGGAAAATACTCAATAAAACATGTGTTGCATGACTTTCGTAGATATTTTGCGCATAGTGACCTTTTGTGACCTGACCTTGACCTTTGCCAACAATCTCACGTTTACTCATGCGGGATGTTTATCATGCCTTTGGCAGCACTTTGGGTGATCATGGTCGTAATCGAAGGCTTTGGATGGAAAGTATGGTCCATAAACTCCCAAGTCGATTTTGACATTTGACTTGACCGTGACCTGACATTTGACCTCACTTTGATTTTTTTGTATGCCTTATATTTGCCTCATCGACAGCTTTCGAATGCCGCCTTGCGCGTCTCACTGCGATCATTGGTTCGGAAGATAACCAAGGGGCGTTTAACGCCCCGCCCCCTCCCTCCCCCCGTCAATGGTGTTCTGCTGAGAATCCAGTCAATGCCGGGTTAAGGTTATGAGTAATGTCCAACACTAATCCATGCCTTTGTCCAGTTCATCTAGGCTCTAAATTATATGCTGAAAACTGGGTAATTGATTATTTTTAAGTTGTGCGACTTTCAAAGATGGAATCAATTCGGCAAAACTAGCAGTGATAACTGATAGTGTCCTATACAAATGTGTATGTTTTTTATTGAAAAATATGCCTATTTGACCTGCGTCGGTTTCCGCTACTTTAAAAGAAATAGTTCAACTTGAAACATTTTTTCCAAACACAATTTAATTATATTTGTTAATACAATATATTTTTATATTGTCAAAAATGGCCATACATCGCGCCGATTCAGGACAGAAGGTCCTAAATGATTCATTATATCAAAACTATATATGTACATACTCTCTGAGTCAGAGTCCTGACGTCACGCGAATGCAAAAATGGCTCAGCCAATCAGATTCGAAATCGTAGGGATAGACTTGCATTAGAGAAGTGCCAACCGGCGGCCGGCGGTTCGCTTGCTAGCACCAGCTGCAAGCCGATTGGCTGATGGTATAGCCTCTGCCCGGGCTACCGACAGCACCGCATTATTTCGTCAGCACCGCATTCCCTCGCCAAAAATCAAATATATTCGGCTGGAGAGTCTTTTCGGTCAAGACAACTTGCAGATAGGGGTTTCCCAACACGGGCTACAAAAATGCTATCTCAGTTTAAAACTATTGTTGAAGGTGAACTATTTCCTTTAATGGACGAGCGTCTGAAAACAACATATTTGTTATTGGACGAGCCGAAGGCAAGTTCAATAAGAAATCTTTCAGGCGCGAGTCCATTACATATTGTATCATGCAACTGTTCGCCTGATCCAATAATCCAATAATTCATGCCCAAAATATATGGTATGATCCAATAACAAAAGTGTTATTGGATCCTGTAGAGTCCATTATCACTTCCGGTGTTTTTCCCATTGGCTTCAGCATTACGATCCATAAACACATGCAATTATTGGTAAAAATATGTGTAACACATGCTGAATAGGAAACCTGGAAACGGTCTCTCAGTTGCATGATAATGTGTGTTTTGTTTCATTTTTTAGCATCTCGCAGTGATCATGATACTTGTTATCGAAATTTTTGCTAATACCTATAATATAAAACATCGTTTGAGTTATTATTGTCATTATACACCATCTATCATTAATCGTATAAAGAAAAGAGAGGTTAACATTAGCCTGATGCTCATTGGTAATTCAAGAAGATAAAACAAAGTTAAGAATTAAATGATATTTCGTTCACGGAACTTCATCAGATACAGTAATAACAAAATGCACCTCGGAAAAACAGTCTAGGTTTTCCGAGATGCATTTTGTTATTAATGTATCTGAAGTTCCGTGAACGAAATATCGTTTAATTCTTAACTTTGTTTTATCTTTTTGAATTATCAATGAGCATCAGGCTAATTTGAATATATTTGTATATTATTACCATGCTCTTGCTCAGTCATAGCATCCAGTAAAAAAAAACATAAGTATCATGAATCGGTTACAATAACTATATATGTATATGTGTGTGCATCTGATCGTATGACCTATAACAGAGGTGTAACTTCTCCAGAAAAGTTGGGGACTGAGCTGGGAAAATTGCTTAAAGGGACACTGCCTATATCGGATGATATCGCAACAACCGGCTTAAACAAGTCCTAAGGACTACTTATGATTTGTAATCGTCCTCAAAGGCTTACCCAAGCAGCGCAAATAAAATAAAATAAATTATTTAATTTTGCATAAGAATCTAAAAACTGTTTACCAAATTCTACGCACCACTACATATATGGATTATGGAAGCGTTTGTTCCAGTGAACTGCATCTGACCAACCGTCAGCTGACGCTATTGCTGATGTTATTGCTGATGATTGATTATTGCTGATGTTATTGGATGAAACGGCAAAGCACTTATACATTGTTGTTCCTGTTAACTACATGAAACGAATCTGGCGTATCTGGCGCACTTGAGTTGTTGCCACACAAAACCTCGGTCGGAATCAAAATCCCTTCGGAATTAATATTATCCCTTCGGAATTAATAGCTGCTTTTATCCAATTATTGGGCTTAAATCTGGCATAATAAGACATGAAATGTTTTCTGATATTACAAATTTCGACAAAATGCTTAAGCAAAAACTATAACTATTTACAATTGTTGCACAACGCTGCAATTAATTGATTTTGGTGCGTAGTGGTGAGCGGACCCGGCAAGATCATTGGCTGGAAGAAAACCGAACTTTGAACGATGATATTGGGCGACTGGGAGCGAATTTGGAAAAAACGGACTTCATAGTGTTAATCAGATGCGATTGCTCTTTAACATATATCAATTTTACTTGAAAAAGACAGTGTCGCTTTAACACGCGCCCTGGAGGACCTCTGATAATTACACGCCCTAGAGGGGGGTGGATTTCGCCCCCCCCCCCCCCTATGATCTCGGAAACCACGCAACGTAGCGACAAGAGGAAAACTGCGTTAGATAGCTCGAGACAAGCTCAATCGACAGTATATCGGTCTTCTTTTAGGTCAGGTCAATATTGAGGTCACCATAGGTCATCAAAAGGCAGATTTTCCAGTTTTAGGACTTCGCTTCGAACACCCCCACATATCTCGAACTATGATAGCTAGGAACAAATATACAAAACAATCGAAAGCTCTCGAAAAATGCAATCGACAAGGTTCCTCATCGACAAGGTTCCTCAAATTTGAGCTCAGGTCAATGGTTTAGGCTCCAGAGGTCATCGAATGTCGAAAAGGTTATTTTTTTGGCAAAACTGTTTTTCGCAAATAGCATTTTACCTATTAAAGATAAAGCAATACGCTTGACGTCATCGTGTTTGTCTCGTCAAGAATCTTCGAACGATATTCATGTTGACCAGGTTAGGTCAACTGATAAATTTGACCTCAGGTCAAGGTCAAGTGGCGCCCCAAGTAGGTCATGGTGCATATTGGGAGACGTGTCTCGACGAGACAAACACATTAGTACCGTTTTACCTTATCTATCTTCATTATGTCGATAGTTATCGACAAAACAGTGTTGGCGGTTACGAAATTGACCCGACCTTAGGTCACCGATATTATAAATACGAGATAGACAAATTGTAGGTATCTATGACCTTATGCAATCCTGCAAGTGTGAAACCGATCGGCCTAAAACTGTGGCTGCGGTACTACTGCAAACGTTTTGGAGGTGGGGTCATCACGTGACTTTGTATGGTGGTTTGACCTGAGATGACCCGAGGTCAAGAATTTTACATAAATGTGGGTAGTTAATTTCCGAACAGGAATGCAAAAAAACGTCGGGGCTGCGCGCCGCCGTTTTTGCGCTATCCTCTAAAAACCGGAAGGGGCGGGGGGGGGGGGGGGAGGATTTCGCCCCCCCCCCCCTCCAGGGCGCCTGTTAAAGTACCATGGCAATCTTAAAACAAAAAACGATTTCTCCCCGGATTTGACCCACTTCCTCGTCCAACTGGGGGGGGGGGGGGGGTTAAAGCCACCTCAACTAAATAGGATCCTACATCCCTGGCATAACTTGCACAGAAAAGTTAAAATGTGCATCTCGCCAACAATTATCACCTGTTTAAACTCTCCCCCCCCCAGTGGCACTGGGTGGGGGGGGGGGCAGGAGCCGTGACTGCGGGGGTTTGCCCCCGTAGTTAACATGTTAGACAGTTCCTGCAGCGGTCAGTACGCACCTTACCGAAATGCTAATTATTTCCCTATATACTTTACAGTGTTCAAATATCAATCAATCATCCAATTCAATTCAATATATTAAATAATCAATCAATCAATCAATCAATCAATTATTCAATCATTCAATCTCTATTTATCCTCCTGTTTGACCCAGGCACATTACTCTACTCACGCTCCTTCACATGAGTACACCCCGTGGTGGAACTTTATGAAATCGGTTTGGGGGGGGGGGGCAACGGCGGAATGCTCAAGTTGAAACTGAATGTCCAATACTATGTATGTATACAAGGGCGTAGCTACTATACCACTTATAGAATTGCAAGTCCCTTGTGGAATACGATTCCCCAAACTAGTGCCGTGCTACCCACTTTATTGTAAGATGCGTGATTTCCTAGTGAGGGATGTGCTAATCCTTAGTGTCGGTATGTGTTGGTGTGGTGCTGATGTGGTGCCCCTTGTGGAAGATATTATGCCCTTAGTGGAAGATGGGATGCCCCTTGTGGAAGATGTGAGCCCTAGTGGAAGATGTGATGCTCCTACTGAAAGCTGTGATGCCCCTAGTGGAAGATGCGGTGCGCTAGTGAAAGATGCGATGTCCCTAGTACTAGAAAACGTGATGCTCCTAGTGGACTATGTTAAGGCCCTATTGAAAAATGTGATGCCCTACTAGAACACGCGATACCTCTAGTGGAAGATGTGATGACCTAGTGGAAGATGTGATGCCTCTACTGGAAGCTGTGATGCCCCTCTTGGAACCTGTGATAACCCTTGTGAAGGCTGTGATGCCCTCGTGGAAGCTGTGATGCCCATACAGGAAGATGTGATGCCCCTACATGAAGATGTGATGCTTCTATTGAAAGCAGTGATGCCCCTAATGGAAGATGTACCTAACAGTGGTGTAACTTTAGGAAATCGGTTGGGAGGGGGGGGGGGGGCAACGGCCGAATGCTCAAGTTGAAACTAAACGTCCAATACTATACATATGTATATGTAGTGTATAATTATTATATAATATATTTATTATAAAACTATTACAATTATTACAATTGTGGAACTATTTTGTCCGTTTCATACAGGTAAAAATACCAATTTTTTCTTCTCCAATTTCCTTGTTTCAGACCATACAATTGTCAAATTACTAGTTAACTGAAATTGATAGGTAAACACTGACTGGTCATAGCATTTTTTTAAGGACAGCAACACAATTTTGAAGCCGTTAAATGTTAAATTATCGCCATCAGTGGCCAATTAAGAATGCATCTGAAAAACACGTCCCTCATACATAATTTCACAAGCCAGACGGAGTCGGCAAAATTTAACTTCGACTCGAAATTATCGAAATTATTGAATTAATTAGAAATTATCGACTCCAATGGACTCAGATTACGACTCCGAGTCTGCAAGACTGTTTCCGACCGACCAATGGCTCTCAGCCCGTTTAAGGTCTCTCCAGAATGGCCGAGAGCTTTTTCAGACTTGCACAGGGCCCTCTTAGGTCTGACAATGACCCTCTTAGACAAGCGTAAGGCCTCATCAGATCAGACGGTGGTCATCTCTGGTCTACCGATGATCCTCTCAAAGAAGCGGAGGGTCCTCTCTTAGGGACTTAGGGCTCTCTTAGGCCGGAAAAGCGCCCCCCCCCCCCCTTGGACGATTAAGGGTCCTTTCAAACTGGTAAACAGACCTTTCAGACAGGCATAGGACCCTCTCAGGCATGCCAAAGGTCATTGCAGAACGACAAGGAGCCTAAGGCTCTAAGGCCTGGCAAATACTGTATCAAACCAACTGAGGCCCCTCTCAGACCGCCGGGTTCTTTCCGGCCTAGACAATGGCCCTCTAAGACCAGTCTGTGGCCCGCTCAGGCCTGGCAAGAGCCACTCGAGCCGACCGATGGCCCCCTCAGGCCGACCAAGGGACCCTCAAGACGACCGAGAGTCCCCTAAGGCCGACAGAAGAGCCCCACAGGCACAATAGGGACCCCTTTAGGCCGACCGAGGGCCAATCAGGCCGACTAAGGGCCCCTCAGGCCAACCGAAGGTCTCCTCAAGCTGACCGAAGGCCCCTCAGGCCGTACAAGCACCTGAAACTGACCGAAGGCTCCTTAGGCCGAAAAAGGGCCCTTTTCAAGTCGACTAAGACGACCGAGGGCCCTTCAAGCCGACCGAGAGCCGCCTGAGGCCGTCAGAGGACCCCTCAGGCAGACCGATGGCCCATTCAGGCCGCCTGAGAGCCCCTCAGGCCGACCAAGGAATCATCAGACCGAAAACAAGCTTCAAGCTGGATGAGGTCCCTTTCAGACCGAACGAGAACCACTCAGGCCGACCGAGGATTCCTCAGAGCAACTGAAGGCCCCCCCCCCCAAGCTGACCGAGGGCCCCTCACGCCAACCGAGGTCGCCTCAGGTATACCGAGGGCCACTCAGGCATACCGAGGGCTGTAAAAACTGTCATTTGTTTTAATTTTACATGCATACACAATACACATGTAATTGTAAGCAGCAAAACAGAAATCAAATCGGCAAAAATATTATAGTGACATCTTTAGATACCCCCTTTTGAATTGCCTGGGGACGCCATTGGGTTAATCTCCCCAAACTCTTAAAAAGATTATATGTTAAAGCATACAATTAGTTGGCAAAATACATCAATATGAAAAGTTGCGTTCAAACAACGTCTCATGGCAAATAATATAAAAATGCATGTTTTCCCCCAGTTTGTGCTACCTGTATCCGCAAAATGGCAAAATTTGGCACAATTTTGCATATTTGTGAATATAAGAATGCAATACAAGCTGCAAGGAATCGAATGCCACTTTCTCGGAGTGAAATGGTCCAGCGGTTTCCGAAATACAATGGGGGGGCAAAATAGCCCCCCCCCCCGACAGTTTTGTATCTGTTTTTAACCCGACAGTAATATGGTTAACACGCCCACCGACGGGGGCGAATATCCGCCTCCCTATGAGGTTTTTCGTGAATCGCTGGCAAACGGCGTCGTACAGCGCCGTCAAATTTGGCATAGTTGTTTGTGCTTCAAATACCCACATTGTGTAAACTTTTCAACCTCGGGTCATCTCAGGTCATGTCAATAGGTCACGCAAGTGACCCCACCTCCAAATAAGTTTTTGAAAGTTGTGTTCGTGCCAAAGCTACAGTGTTTAACCAAGAGGTTTGAAACTCACAGGATTAAATTAGGTCAAACGTACCTGCAATTCTTATATTTCGGATGTTGTATATCGTTGACCTAAGGTAAGGTCAATGTCGTGACCTAAAACTGACTTTACCTTATTATTAGTGAACGGAAGAAAATGAAAACGCGTATAAATCCATAGGAATTGGACAAATTTGACCAGTTTTCACCAGATCCACCATTCTTGTGCCAAATACAAAGACCCATATCACATTTTTGTTTTTTGACCTCTACGAAGTCAACTCAGGTGACCCCGATGTCACGTGTTTTTTTCTTCAATAACTCCTTACCAAATCAAGTTAGATCAATTGGATTTTTATCATTGTGTTTGGCTCGTCAAGATGATGATGATTGGGAGTTTTGGGCGCATCGACTTCTTATGGTCACTTGGCGCCCAGTCGTCGAACGCATCGATTGATGTACAACTTGAAAAACTGGCTTTACCTTGACCTGACCTAGGCCAGGTCAATTTTTGGATATGACCTAACCTGGTCACCCGATATACCATTCGATGCGTCTCGACGACTGAAACACAATGGTGAAAACTGTATTACTTAATCATGCTTCTGTCAAAAGTTATTCCTGAAAACAATTCGGCGATGTTTAGAATGTTTCAAGTTCGATGTCCTCTGCTGACCTAACTATAGACATAAAATCAAATCTGATGAGCCTTAGTGACAGCAAATTAAATTTATTTCGAACTCTTTTTCCGCGCGTCGCTAGCTTTTTTAGTTCTCGAGATATAGACAGCTATGTTAAGGGTACCCATATATGGCCGAAATTTGAGATTCGGTGACCTGACCTAAAATTTCCTAGTACTTTCGATAAAGCATGTCTCAAGCTATCCAAAGTTTGTTGCCGCTTGTCGCTACGTTGCGTGGGTTTCGATATCTTAGGGGGCAGGTATCCGTCCCTTCGTCGGTTCGATGTTGACACTGACCCCCGTCGGTGCGCGTGTTAAACATGAACATTTTTAGAGAAAAGGTAATTCTTGATGACCCAGGTACAATTTTAGTTCAACTACCTGGTCAGCTGAGGCCAGGCGAGTTCACCGGTGCTTTTTTGACAATAACTTATGAAAGACAAAGGAATGCAACTGACACCGTTGTGCTCGTCTCGTCGAGATGCGTCTCTCATTATGCAACATCAACTACCTGGGTCACCAAGGATAGCATTAAAATAATTGTCATATCGTTATTGAAACCCGGTTTTCAAGACTATATTTCCTTTTGGATAACGCATTCAATACTTCGAATACAATACGAAAACTTACAGCGGTCAGCAGAAACCGATACTGTGTGAAAACTGCGTTGAAGTGTGCCAGTGACTATTTAAGACTATTGACTATTTTTTGTTTAGTCTAAGTGACTATGATTATAAGATAACTATTCATAAAATCCCTAGTGATGCCCCTTCACCTGATGATTGTGTGATGCCCCTGTCGGAAAATGCGGTATGCTCGAAAAATCCTGGCTACGCCCCTGTATGTATATATAGTGTATAATTATTATATAATAGGTTTCTTATAAAACTATTACAATTATTACAATTATGGAACCATTTTGTCCGTTTCATACCGGAAAAATACCCAATTTCCTTCTTTCAGCCCATAAAATTGACAAATTGCTAGTTAACTGAAATTCATAGGTAAACACTGACTGGTCATATCATTCGTTTTTGTTTAAAGGACAGCAACACAATTTCGAAGCCGTAGAATGTAAATTATTGCCACCAGTGGCCAATACAAAATGCATCTGAAAACCACGTTTCTCATACATAATTTGCACATGCCAGCGGAGCTGGCAAAATCTAACTGACTCAGACTCCGGAAAAAATTACAGACTCCGATAGACTCAGATTCCGACTTCGTGTCTGCAACACTGCTTCTGACCGACTAATGGCTTCCTCAGCCCGTTTGAGGACTCTCCAAAATGACCGAGAGCTTTCTCAGACTTCACAGGGCCCTCTTAGGTCTGACAATGACCCTCTTAGACAAGCGTAAGGCCCTCAGATCAGACGGTGGTCATCTCTGGTCGACCGATGATCCTCTCAAAGAAGCGGAGGGACTTAGGGCTTAGGGACTTATGGCTCTCTTAGGCCGGAAAAGCCCCCCCATGGGGGGGGCAAATGGGACGATTGAGGGTCCTTTCTGAATGGCAAACGGACCTCTCAGACAGGCATAGGGCCCTCTCAGGCCTAACAAAGGTTATTTCAGAACGACAAGGAGCCTAAGGCTCTAGGGCCTGGAAAATACTGTCTAAAACCAACTGAGGCCCCTCTCAGACCGCCGTGTTCTTTCCGGCCTAGACAATGGCCCTCTAAGACCAGCCTGGACCCGCTCAGGCCTGGCAAGAGCCACTCGAGCGGACCGATGGCCCCCTCAGTCAGGCCGACTTGAATTCTCCTTCAGGCCGACCAAGGGCCCCTCAAGTCGACTGAGAGGCTCCCTAAGGCCGACAGAAGAGCCCCAGTCACACTAGGGACCCTATATGGCCGACCGAGGGCCACTCAGGCCGACTATGGGACCCTCAGACCAACCGAAGGTCTCAAGCTGACCGAAGGCCCCTCATGCCGAAAAAGCACTTCCTCAAACTGACCGAAGGCGCCTTAGGCCGAAAAGGGGCCTTTTCAAGTCGACCAAGCCGACCGAGGGTCCTTCAAGCCAACCGAGAGCCCCCTAAGACCGTCAGAGGACCCCTCAGGCAGACCTATGGCCCCTTCAGGCCGGTTGAGAGCCCCTCAGGCCGACCAAGGACCCCTCAGACCGAAACAAAAACTTCAAGCTGGCTGAAGTCTCCTCAGACCAAACGAGAGCCACTCGGACCGACCGAGGGTTCCTCAGGCCAACTGAGGTCCCCTCACGCCGACCGAGGTCCCCTCAGGCACATCGAGGGCCACTCAGGTATACAGAGGGCCAATCAGGCAAAGCGAGAGCCACTCCGGCCAACCGAGGGTCCCTCAGGCCTACTCAGGGCCCACTCACGCCGACCGAGGTCCCCTCAGGCATACCGAGGTCCCCTCAGGCATACCGAGGGCCACTCAGGCCGACTGAGGCCCCCTCAAGCCGACATGAGGCCCCCTCAAGCCGACAAAGGGTCCCTCAGGCCGACAAAGAGCCACTCGGGCCGAACAAAAACTCCTCAAGCCAACCGAACTCCCATCCAGGCCGACCCGAGGACCCCTCCAGGCCGACAGAAACCCCCATCAGGCCGAAGAAGAGCTCGTCAGACCGACTGGACCCTCTCAGGCCGACCAAGGGCCCCCTCAAGCCGGCTGAGGCTCCCTCAAGCCGACCGAGGGCCCCTCAGGCCGATCAGGCCGACTGAGGCCCCTCCTCAGGCCGGCAGGGGAACCCTCAGGCCAAACAATGGCTCCTTAGGCCGACTGTAACCCCGTCAGGTGGACGAATGACTCCCTCAAGCCGACGGATTGCCCCCTCCCCGAGCTCCCCTCCAGGTCCAACGAGGCTCGTTCATGCTGACCGAGGGCTCGTCAGGTCAACCAAAGACCCCTCAGGCCGACCTCGGTTAACCTCCTGGAAGAGCCATGGACCCCTAGGCCCCCTGACCACGATGACCCGATGCCCGTTGATGGCTCAATCCCCTCGGATGTTCCTCCGTATCAAACTATTATTTTAGCACTGATGTTGGATATTTAGGGTATTGCAATACCAGGGAGCCAAAAAGACTGCATTAACTATCAGCCTTATTCCAGGCAAACAATGAATGTACAACAAATTCCATTGAACACCATTTAAATAGAGCACTCCTATCGCTAATTCGTCATGCTCCACCTCCGCTATTCGCTAATCTGAACGATTGAACCTTATATCTACGGACTTGTTAGCAGAAGAGAATCCATGCTACCAACTTACCCATTATATCATAATCGAAAAGCAGTCGCAGATGGAATCACAATGCTTGTATACTTCTAAGATGGAATCACATTTTGATATGATGCAATTCGCACAATTCAAAACAGAACAATCTGTTCGGGTAGTCCTTTACATTTTGAAGGGCACACATTTTTGAAAACATTGGGGGGGAAGGGCTCAGCTCAGCATGGGGGGGGGGCCTCTCAAAGAGATAAAGTTCCGCCCCTGGGTACACCATTTACATGTCTGGCATTGCCAAGTCTGGTAAATATGTGCTTATCGTCCAGGATGACAGATGTCCCACTTCAATTCACAGAACGCGTCTGTTTACAAAACGTATCCACGCTTCACATCATCCCACACACATCCCACATCATGCCCAAACTAAGGAAGGTGCTGCTATAGTCGCGTGATATATACACTTCCAGACGGCCGGTGCGATGCAAAATGTTGATGTCATGCTGCGGATCATGCATGATTAGTGGTAACTTCTTAAATACCTTTTTACTAAGTAAAGCAGACTCTGGTACGAGTATACAGTTGAGGGTACAGACTGCAGAGCAAGTTTAAGGCGAGTATGACGTGATTCTCACTCCGCACTCGAACACGTCATCACATTCATCGTTGGTTCCATTCGGTGTCTGCTCAAACGTACACGGGCCACAGTGTAAACTGTGCTAAAATAGTCGAAACTATTAAATTTGAACCATTCCATTCACTTATCGTGCGTCGAAATGTTAAACAGTAGCTGCAGAGCAATGCTATGGTGAAAAAACACATTCTAAACATAAAACTTACGGTAGTTCTTGCAACAAACTCTGATATGTGTGGTATGACAGCAGAGGATTCAGTGCTTTCTGCGTTGTGCTGTCTATACCTACACTATACAGTGTCCCTGCATAGTGGTGTGAGTCGGACGAGGCAAACCATCCAACACGTCTGCGACAGTGTCCCTGCATACAGTGTGCCTGCATAGTGGTGTGAGTCGGACGAGGCAAACCATCCAACACGTCTGCTGCAGTGTCCCTGCATACAGTGTGCCTGCATAGTGGTGTGAGTCGGACGAGGCAACCCATCCAACACGTCTGCTGCAGTGTCCCTGCATACAGTGTGCCTGCATAGTGGTGTGAGTCGGACGAGGCAACCCATCCAACACGTCTGCTGCAGTGTCCCTGCATACAGTGTGCCTGCATAGTGGTGTGAGTCGGACGAGGCAAACCATCCAACACGTCTGCTGCAGTGTCCCTGCATACAGTGTCCCTGCATAGTGGTGTGAGTCGGACGAGGCAACCCATCCAACACGTCTGCTGCAGTGTCCCTGCATACAGTGTCCCTGCATAGTGGTGTGAGTCGGACGAGGCAAACCATCCAACACGTCTGCTGCAGTGTCCCTGCATACAGTGTCCCTGCATAGTGGTGTGAGTCGGACGAGGCAACCCATCCAACACGTCTGCTGATCTATACCTACACTATACAGTGTCCCTGCATAGTGGTGTGAGTCGGACGAGGCAAACCATCCAACACGTCTGCTGCAGTGTCCCTGCATACAGTGTCCCTGCATAGTGGTGTGAGTCGGACGAGGCAAACCATCCAACACGTCTGCTGCAGTGTCCCTGCATACAGTGTGCCTGCATAGTGGTGTGAGTCGGACGAGGCAACTGCATAGTGGTGTGAGTCGGACGAGGCAACTGCATAGTGGTGTGAGTCGGACGAGGCAACCCATCCAACACGTCTGCTGCAGTGTCCCTGCATACAGTGTCCCTGCATAGTGGTGTGAGTCGGACGAGGCAACTGCATAGTGGTGTGAGTCGGACGAGGCAACCCATCCAACACGTCTGCTGCAGTGTCCCTGCATACAGTGTCCCTGCATAGTGGTGTGAGTCGGACGAGGCAACTGCATAGTGGTGTGAGTCGGACGAGGCAACCCATCCAACACGTCTGCTGCAGTGTCCCTGCATACAGTGTGCCTGCATAGTGGTGTGAGTCGGACGAGGCAACTGCATAGTGGTGTGAGTCGGACGAGGCAACCCATCCAACACGTCTGCTGCAGTGTCCCTGCATACAGTGTCCCTGCATAGTGGTGTGAGTCGGACGAGGCAACTGCATAGTGGTGTGAGTCGGACGAGGCAACCCATCCAACACGTCTGCTGCAGTGTCCCTGCATACAGTGTCCCTGCATAGTGGTGTGAGTCGGACGAGGCAACTGCATAGTGGTGTGAGTCGGACGAGGCAACCCATCCAACACGTCTGCTGCAGTGTCCCTGCATACAGTGTCCCTGCATAGTGGTGTGAGTCGGACGAGGCAAACCATCCAACACGTCTGCTGCAGTGTCCCTGCATACAGTGTCCCTGCATAGTGGTGTGAGTCGGACGAGGCAAACCATCCAACACGTCTGCTGCAGTGTCCCTGCATACAGTGTCCCTGCATAGTGGTGTGAGTCGGACGAGGCAAACCATCCAACACGTCTGCTGCAGTGTCCCTGCATACAGTGTCCCTGCATAGTGGTGTGAGTCGGACGAGGCAAACCATCCAACACGTCTGCTGCAGTGTCCCTGCATACAGTGTCCCTGCATAGTGGTGTGAGTCGGACGAGGCAACTGCATAGTGGTGTGAGTCGGACGAGGCAACCCATCCAACACGTCTGCTGCAGTGTCCCTGCATACAGTGTCCCTGCATAGTGGTGTGAGTCGGACGAGGCAACCCATCCAACACGTCTGCTACAGTGTCCCTGCATACAGTGTGCCTGCATAGTGGTGTGAGTCGGACGAGGCAACTGCATAGTGGTGTGAGTCGGACGAGGCAACTGCATAGTGGTGTGAGTCGGACGAGGCAAACCATCCAACACGTCTGCTGCAGTGTCCCTGCATACAGTGTCCCTGCATAGTGGTGGGAGTCGGACGAGGCAAACCATCCAACACGTCTGCTGATCTATACCTACACTATACAGTGTCCCTGCATAGTGGTGTGAGTCGGACGAGGCAAACCATCCAACACGTCTGCTGCAGTGTCCCTGCATACAGTGTCCCTGCATAGTGGTGTGAGTCGGACGAGGCAAACCATCCAACACGTCTGCTGCAGTGTCCCTGCATACAGTGTGCCTGCATAGTGGTGTGAGTCGGACGAGGCAAACCATCCAACACGTCTGCTGCAGTGTCCCTGCATACAGTGTCCCTGCATAGTGGTGTGAGTCGGACGAGGCAACTGCATAGTGGTGTGAGTCGGACGAGGCAACCCATCCAACACGTCTGCTGCAGTGTCCCTGCATACAGTGTGCCTGCATAGTGGTGTGAGTCGGACGAGGCAAACCATCCAACACGTCTGCTGCAGTGTCCCTGCATACAGTGTCCCTGCATAGTGGTGTGAGTCGGACGAGGCAACTGCATAGTGGTGTGAGTCGGACGAGGCAACCCATCCAACACGTCTGCTGATCTATACCTACACTATACAGTGTCCCTGCATAGTGGTGTGAGTCGGACGAGGCAACTGCATAGTGGTGTGAGTCGGACGAGGCAACCCATCCAACACGTCTGCTGCAGTGTCCCTGCATACAGTGTCCCTGCATAGTGGTGTGAGTCGGACGAGGCAAACCATCCAACACGTCTGCTGCAGTGTCCCTGCATACAGTGTCCCTGCATAGTGGTGTGAGTCGGACGAGGCAACTGCATAGTGGTGTGAGTCGGACGAGGCAAACCATCCAACACGTCTGCTGCAGTGTCCCTGCATACAGTGTCCCTGCATAGTGGTGTGAGTCGGACGAGGCAACTGCATAGTGGTGTGAGTCGGACGAGGCAACCCATCCAACACGTCTGCTGATCTATACCTACACTATACAGTGTCCCTGCATAGTGGTGTGAGTCGGACGAGGCAAACCATCCAACACGTCTGCTGCAGTGTCCCTGCATACAGTGTCCCTGCATAGTGGTGTGAGTCGGACGAGGCAACCCATCCAACACGTCTGCTGCAGTGTCCCTGCATACAGTGTCCCTGCATAGTGGTGTGAGTCGGACGAGGCAAACCATCCAACACGTCTGCTGCAGTGTCCCTGCATACAGTGTCCCTGCATAGTGGTGTGAGTCGGACGAGGCAAACCATCCAACACGTCTGCTGCAGTGTCCCTGCATACAGTGTCCCTGCATAGTGGTGGGAGTCGGACGAGGCAAACCATCCAACACGTCTGCTGCAGTGTCCCTGCATACAGTGTCCCTGCATAGTGGTGTGAGTCGGACGAGGCAACCCATCCGACACGTCTGCTGCAGTGTCCCTGCATACAGTGTCCCTGCATAGTGGTGTGAGTCGGACGAGGCAAACCATCCAACACGTCTGCTGCAGTGTCCCTGCATACAGTGTCCCTGCATAGTGGTGTGAGTCGGACGAGGCAACTGCATAGTGGTGTGAGTCGGACGAGGCAACCCATCCAACACGTCTGCTGCAGTGTCCCTGCATACAGTGTCCCTGCATAGTGGTGTGAGTCGGACGAGGCAAACCATCCAACACGTCTGCTGCAGTGTCCCTGCATACAGTGTCCCTGCATAGTGGTGTGAGTCGGACGAGGAAAACCATCCAACACGTCTGCTGCAGTGTCCCTGCATACAGTGTGCCTGCATAGTGGTGTGAGTCGGACGAGGCAAACCATCCAACACGTCTGCTGCAGTGTCCCTGCATACAGTGTGCCTGCATAGTGGTGTGAGTCGGACGAGGCAAACCATCCAACACGTCTGCTGCAGTGTCCCTGCATACAGTGTGCCTGCATAGTGGTGTGAGTCGGACGAGGCAACCCATCCAACACGTCTGCTGCAGTGTCCCTGCATACAGTGTGCCTGCATAGTGGTGTGAGTCGGACGAGGCAACCCATCCAACACGTCTGCTGCAGTGTCCCTGCATACAGTGTGCCTGCATAGTGGTGTGAGTCGGACGAGGCAACTGCATAGTGGTGTGAGTCGGACGAGGCAACCCATCCAACACGTCTGCTGCAGTGTCCCTGCATACAGTGTGCCTGCATAGTGGTGTGAGTCGGACGAGGCAACTGCATAGTGGTGTGAGTCGGACGAGGCAACCCATCCAACACGTCTGCTGCAGTGTCCCTGCATACAGTGTCCCTGCATAGTGGTGTGAGTCGGACGAGGCAACTGCATAGTGGTGTGAGTCGGACGAGGCAACCCATCCAACACGTCTGCTGCAGTGTCCCTGCATACAGTGTCCCTGCATAGTGGTGTGAGTCGGACGAGGCAAACCATCCAACACGTCTGCTGCAGTGTCCCTGCATACAGTGTCCCTGCATAGTGGTGTGAGTCGGACGAGGCAACTGCATAGTGGTGTGAGTCGGACGAGGCAACCCATCCAACACGTCTGCTGCAGTGTCCCTGCATACAGTGTCCCTGCATAGTGGTGTGAGTCGGACGAGGAAAACCATCCAACACGTCTGCTGCAGTGTCCCTGCATACAGTGTCCCTGCATAGTGGTGTGAGTCGGACGAGGAAAACCATCCAACACGTCTGCTGCAGTGTCCCTGCATACAGTGTCCCTGCATAGTGGTGTGAGTCGGACGAGGCAAACCATCCAACACGTCTGCTGCAGTGTCCCTGCATACAGTGTGCCTGCATAGTGGTGTGAGTCGGACGAGGCAACCCATCCAACACGTCTGCTGCAGTGTCCCTGCATACAGTGTGCCTGCATAGTGGTGTGAGTCGGACGAGGCAACCCATCCAACACGTCTGCTGCAGTGTCCCTGCATACAGTGTGCCTGCATAGTGGTGTGAGTCGGACGAGGCAACCCATCCAACACGTCTGCTGCAGTGTCCCTGCATACAGTGTGCCTGCATAGTGGTGTGAGTCGGACGAGGCAACTGCATAGTGGTGTGAGTCGGACGAGGCAACCCATCCAACACGTCTGCTGCAGTGTCCCTGCATACAGTGTGCCTGCATAGTGGTGTGAGTCGGACGAGGCAACTGCATAGTGGTGTGAGTCGGACGAGGCAACCCATCCAACACGTCTGCTGCAGTGTCCCTGCATACAGTGTCCCTGCATAGTGGTGTGAGTCGGACGAGGCAACTGCATAGTGGTGTGAGTCGGACGAGGCAACCCATCCAACACGTCTGCTGCAGTGTCCCTGCATACAGTGTCCCTGCATAGTGGTGTGAGTCGGACGAGGCAACTGCATAGTGGTGTGAGTCGGACGAGGCAACCCATCCAACACGTCTGCTGATCTATACCTACACTATACAGTGTCCCTGCATAGTGGTGTGAGTCGGACGAGGCAAACCATCCAACACGTCTGCTGCAGTGTCCCTGCATACAGTGTCCCTGCATAGTGGTGTGAGTCGGACGAGGCAACCCATCCAACACGTCTCCTGCAGTGTCCCTGCATACAGTGTCCCTGCATAGTGGTGTGAGTCGGACGAGGCAAACCATCCAACACGTCTGCTGCAGTGTCCCTGCATACAGTGTGCCTGCATAGTGGTGTGAGTCGGACGAGGCAAACCATCCAACACGTCTGCTGCAGTGTCCCTGCATACAGTGTCCCTGCATAGTGGTGGGAGTCGGACGAGGCAACCCATCCAACACGTCTGCTGCAGTGTCCCTGCATACAGTGTCCCTGCATAGTGGTGTGAGTCGGACGAGGCAAACCATCCAACACGTCTGCTGCAGTGTCCCTGCATACAGTGTCCCTGCATAGTGGTGTGAGTCGGACGAGGCAACTGCATAGTGGTGTGAGTCGGACGAGGCAACCCATCCAACACGTCTGCTGATCTATACCTACACTATACAGTGTCCCTGCATAGTGGTGTGAGTCGGACGAGGCAAACCATCCAACACGTCTGCTGCAGTGTCCCTGCATACAGTGTCCCTGCATAGTGGTGTGAGTCGGACGAGGCAACCCATCCAACACGTCTGCTGCAGTGTCCCTGCATACAGTGTCCCTGCATAGTGGTGTGAGTCGGACGAGGCAAACCATCCAACACGTCTGCTGCAGTGTCCCTGCATACAGTGTGCCTGCATAGTGGTGTGAGTCGGACGAGGCAAACCATCCAACACGTCTGCTGCAGTGTCCCTGCATACAGTGTCCCTGCATAGTGGTGTGAGTCGGACGAGGCAACCCATCCAACACGTCTGCTGCAGTGTCCCTGCATACAGTGTGCCTGCATAGTGGTGTGAGTCGGACGAGGCAACCCATCCAACACGTCTGCTGCAGTGTCCCTGCATACAGTGTGCCTGCATAGTGGTGTGAGTCGGACGAGGAAACTGCATAGTGGTGTGAGTCGGACGAGGCAAACCATCCAACACGTCTGCTGCAGTGTCCCTGCATACAGTGTCCCTGCATAGTGGTGTGAGTCGGACGAGGCAAACCATCCAACACGTCTGCTGCAGTGTCCCTGCATACAGTGTGCCTGCATAGTGGTGTGAGTCGGACGAGGAAACTGCATAGTGGTGTGAGTCGGACGAGGCAACCCATCCAACACGTCTGCTGCAGTGTCCCTGCATACAGTGTCCCTGCATAGTGGTGTGAGTCGGACGAGGCAACTGCATAGTGGTGTGAGTCGGACGAGGCAAACCATCCAACACGTCTGCTGCAGTGTCCCTGCATACAGTGTCCCTGCATAGTGGTGTGAGTCGGACGAGGCAACTGCATAGTGGTGTGAGTCGGACGAGGCAACCCATCCAACACGTCTGCTGCAGTGTCCCTGCATACAGTGTGCCTGCATAGTGGTGTGAGTCGGACGAGGCAAACCATCCAACACGTCTGCTGCAGTGTCCCTGCATACAGTGTCCCTGCATAGTGGTGTGAGTCGGACGAGGCAACCCATCCAACACGTCTGCTGCAGTGTCCCTGCATACAGTGTCCCTGCATAGTGGTGTGAGTCGGACGAGGCAAACCATCCAACACGTCTGCTGCAGTGTCCCTGCATACAGTGTCCCTGCATAGTGGTGTGAGTCGGACGAGGCAAACCATCCAACACGTCTGCTGATCTATACCTACACTATACAGTGTCCCTGCATAGTGGTGTGAGTCGGACGAGGCAAACCATCCAACACGTCTGCTGCAGTGTCCCTGCATACAGTGTCCCTGCATAGTGGTGTGAGTCGGACGAGGCAACCCATCCAACACGTCTGCTGCAGTGTCCCTGCATACAGTGTCCCTGCATAGTGGTGTGAGTCGGACGAGGCAACCCATCCAACACGTCTGCTGCAGTGTCCCTGCATACAGTGTCCCTGCATAGTGGTGTGAGTCGGACGAGGCAAACCATCCAACACGTCTGCTGCAGTGTCCCTGCATACAGTGTGCCTGCATAGTGGTGTGAGTCGGACGAGGCAACCCATCCAACACGTCTGCTGCAGTGTCCCTGCATACAGTGTCCCTGCATAGTGGTGTGAGTCGGACGAGGCAACCCATCCAACACGTCTGCTGATCGGTTACACCGGCAGCCACTCAGTGGTCCCTCTCGACTGGTAGTCAATGGGTGGGGTGCTCCTCCTCCCCCGATCTCGTCGGTGGCCGGCGGCGATACCCCCCCCCCCCCCCTCCCGATCTCCCAATAATCCATGCCATTCTACCGACGAGACTAGAGCTGCTGCTTCTGGACCCGCCCATAAAACCTCCAACAACAGAACCATAGTCCATACATTGAGACTAGAGCTGCTGCTTCTGGACCCGCCCATAAAACCTCCAACAACAGAACCATAGTCCATACATTGAGACTAGAGCTGCTGCTTCTGGACCCGCCGATAAAACCAACAACAGAACCATAGTCCATACATTGCTGCTAATGTATGTTGTTGGTGCTCTGAATTAGGGGCGTCGCCACCGGGGGGGGGGGGGGGGGAGAATATTGTTGTCGCTCAAAACGATGCGAGGCAGATTTTTGGGACGATACAAATTGGATACATCCTTGATACAGCCTTGAGGGGCGCCACCCGATTGACAAGGGCGCCACCAATATTGGCGAAAACTTTGCAGGGGGGGGGGGGGGCGCCTACGGACGGACGGAGGGGCGCCGTGACTGGTCGGAGGGGTGCCGTCACAGGCCGGAGAGGGGCAGTCACTAGTCGGAGGGGCGTGGGCCGTCACTCGCCGGAGGGGCGCGGTCACTCACTGGAGGGGCACCGTCACTGTCCGGAGGGGCGCCGTTACTGGTCGGAGGGGCGACGTCGCTGGCCGGAGCGCTGTTGCGTGCCGGAGGAGCGCTGTTGCGTGCCGGAGGGGCGCTGTTGCGTGCCGGAGAGGCGCCGTCTATGGCAGGGAGCGCCCTCACTGGCCGGGGGCGCCATCACTGGCCGCAAGAGCGCTGTCACTGGCCGGAGGGGCGCCGTCACTGATCGGAGGGGCGCCAGCTTTACATGGGCGCCTCGGGTCCAAAGGACCAGGTCATGCCCTGAATGACCGTATACTCGGTAAGGGAGAGCGGGGTCACCTGGCCGTTTTTTCCCCTAAATTATTAAGCATACAGTTTTTTTTTGTTTTTTGTTTGTGTTTTTTTTAAATAGTTTTTTTCGTTTTTTTTTTAGATAGTACAGTTCGTTTTAGTAGCATTTACACATTTGTACAGGTCACTCAACCGGCCAAGTCACCCCGGGGACTTGGCTGGGGGGTGGGGTCACTTGGCCGGGGGTTGGGATGGAGTAGGTAATCTCCACTGCGGGCGAGTCAGCTTCAACGACGACGGACGTGAGCGGACCAGTGTTTAGTCGCCCCCGCAGGAGAGCATTTTGTGAACACCGTCTTGCATTTGTATGATGCATGACCATGTGAGACAATGTGCAGTGCTGTTTGTATTTATGTTAATTGTTTGTGTGAATAAATTAGCCCTTCGGTGGGCCAAAAATAACACCGTCTTGCAGCGCGGCTGCCTGAGACGGTGTCGTCGTTTTTATGTCGCCGAATAGACCGGACGGGGATGCCGGTCTCGGCAGACACGACTTTCAGGAAGGCGCTATTCCGCACCCGCTCCACCGCAGCCAGCAGTTGGTCACGTTTGTACGCGGCGTGATCGCCGCGCTTGACCAAAGGCGAATCCAGGGGGGAGACAACGGGGCCATGCCCTCTCCCCAAGACTGCAAGAGGGGCAAGCTATGTTTTGCCCCCCCCCCCCCCCAGACGTGAAGTCCCCCCGGTCTTTTCACTGAACGGCTGACGGCCTGCTACCTTTGGAAATACGCCACTGGATTTGCCCCCCCCCCCAAAAGAAGAGCTAGATCCGACCTTGCGCTTGACGTAGGTGCACATGAGACACCTGTGCACAGAGTAAGTGCGATTAGTATAATCATTTTGACAAAACCAAGACTTGGCCGCCCGGCCAATTCACCCCGAGCGCACCGGCCAAGTCGCCCCGGAACGGTTTTTTAATCAAAACTGTCTGCACACTCGCCAAATTTATCGCTAAACTAGCAAATCGGCCGCACAGTTGCTTCAATTGCGAATACATCGCACCATATTGTCGGAATTTTGATGTGACCCAAACACTAGACACCATACAAAGTTTCGTACAGAAGCAAAAGTTACGTTTTTGGGTGAAAATTCCCGTGCCATCAGTTTTGAAGAAAACTATAGGAGCAGGCATGTTGTTGTTTTTGCTCCGGTTACTCCCAACGCCGAGATATGGTGACAGGTTCAAATGCATTCCTTCAGGGTTGCCAGAGAGCGTAAACATGCGGGCGGCCAAGTCGCCCCGGCGGACAAGTGACCCCGGTCTCCCCTACGCCACTGGCATCTGACATAGAACCCTGCGTCAGACCAGAATTTGGCTGAAAAATTGTGTCCATATAGGTGTAATTTTTGTATATAACAGAACATCTTTGACAACCTGAAGTGCATTCATGTCAAGGGTGAACAGCATGTTTACAACTGAGGATATGTTTTTGTTTGCGGGGTGCTGTGCATAGTGAGAAATATGTCGAGAACCGGAAAAATAGCAGTGCCGACGAACGGGCTGGGAAGTCTACCCAAGGCGGTAAGATAACCGCGCCAGGCGCATGCTTTCACGGCTTTAGCGACCGCATCCGACATCGCAACAATTAACTGGGTCCTGTTCCTTCCACAGAGCTTTCTCAACGTTGTTATCCATGAAGTCACCATCACTGAGACATGCTCTTTCATAAGAACATTAAAATTCCACCAGCGAACTTTGACTTTTAGGATTCCTGACGCATTCCTCGTAAGCTAAGGCGATGGAACGGAATTGGTTTCAGGCTGCAGGGTAGTGTAGATAAAACTTAATGTGTCAAATGATTAATATCTGGAAGAAGGAAAACGTCATGAAGTAAGAGTTCTGGTGATCCTCATTAAAATAGTTGAATGAAAATGAAGGAAGGGAAATAGTCTGCTCTTCTGAATGCGTGCGTACTATAGTGATGTCATTCGGTAGCCAAAATTTTGGTATACCCCCAAGAATACAATACTGAATCAGTTATTGGTTGGTCAGAGAACACATTTTAGGTATGTTTCGGTCAAGCAAGTCAGCGATATGCATCAGACCGGCCACTTTTTTGCAGGAAGTTCGGCATGTTCTGCAGGTATCCAGCTGGGAAATAAAAATGTCAGGCAATTCATTTGAATTCTGATCATCTATATTACTATTTGATAAGCGTCTGTCTGTCTGTCTGCCTATCCGCAACGAATTTAAAGGTCTCAGTTATCCCAGTTAATATGCACATTGCACACTATGCACATGAACATTTCAACAGGGCGCTTCTTTCAGGGGATCGGCATTAATACGCTTCCGAGCTGCCTTTCGAGAAATATAAATGGGCTAACGGGTTAACGGGTGAACTGGTCAACCTCTGCATGGAGCGACATAACTATGCATGGGTGAGGAGAGCGGGGGGCGGGGGTGCTCACGGGCACGTGATGTGTGTATCTGCATCCAGGAGACTCCACATAATTGGGACATAATTAGATATAGTGATCAACATAGCTAAGCATGGATGCATTGTGGGGGATGGATGGATGGGGAAGGGGGGGGGGGGGAAGGGGGTGCACCTGCTCTTCTTTTTGTGTGGGTACCACCATCCAGGAGATGCAGGTAATTAGTTAAATGTCATGGATGACGAGTGGAAGGGTGTATGAGTGGGTGACGTGTCACGTTCGTACCGACAGTGATCCCTTTAATTTATAGGGATCTGCCGTTCCAGAGATTAAACAAATATGTATAAATACATGCTAAGCCGGGGTGGAGTTTTCACGGGATTATAACGGGTGCCATGGGTGTACCACAGATATAATGGGTGAGTACCGGCTATAACGGGTTTATCACGTGTTCCAAAGGGGCACAACGGGTACACGGGTGTATGTCGGGCACCGTAAGTTTTTGACGGATACCTCTGGTGTATGGCGGGTACAAAAACGTATTATAGGTACGACGGGTGTGCCACGGGTAGAACGAGTTATCAATCCCTAATTGCCTTAGCCTATCGCTTGCACCACCACGTGATCTGTAATCGTTCAGCGGAGCGGACGGGTTAGCACTAGTCGATACTATTAAGTATTATTGAGGTATTTCTTTCCCTAAAAAATGCACCTGCATATGCAAAGTTGCGCTTGCCAACCTCTTACACCGATATTGAAAGCCGGTCAAAAATTAGTCATTTTCGGGTTGGGAAAAATTGGTTTGGTTTTCGGTCAGCATATCTACAATGAAATTGGTATTGGTTTGGTCAAGTTTCAGGAATTTTCTGAAAATGACATCACTAGTGCGTACCATAATGTTGATTGTTGACTGGAAAATATGGACTTATGGGTCCCCCCCCCACACTCAAAATTTCGTGTCGATCGATGCGCCTGGCTCTGATAATTAGCAATGTTTACCTAGCTGTATATAATTTAATTTGGTACTCAGTTTTCTTTGTTTTATTATAAGTTTTTGACACTTCATAGTTTTCCTCAATGGGTAAGTGTCTTTTGTTTTGCCACGAGTATAATTAACTCTAATAGCTAGCCTAGCTGATAGTTTTGGTAAGTTTTGTTGAATAAGCCCGCCTAGTCCCAGCTTGGAAACTTCGGGTACCGTATGGACGCGGAATCACGTGAACTGACCACATCTCTCACGTTGATGGGGTACCTCTTTTGCCAAATTGGAAGATGTGCAAGCAATGTCTGGCTCAAACCTAAGGTCATCTTCGAACGTGGCGGTATAACTTGTGTGTCTGGTCACGTCGCTGGAATTATTTGCTTGTTGCCGCGACTCAAGTGAAAGTATTTGGCAGGTTTACACAAATATGAAACATTTTATATACCATATTTTACTTTCAGTTTGTGTTGTGATGTTTATGAAGATGTTGTGCTAGTCTTGGGTATTTACTGAGAGCCTGATTTGTGTTTGGTGGAGCGATTGCTTGGCGGGTCTCAGCATTTGATTATACAGCAACTCTACTGCGGCCTGCGGGCATCGTCGGTAGCGGCGCGCGCCGCCGTCAGCTGCTTACGTAAGGGCGAGGGCGGCAGCGGTCTGCCGGCCGGCTCCGTCCACGTGGCGGCGGCGAGTGGAGTGCAGGCAGCAGGTTCCCGCTGCTGACATCGGGGCTCGGCCACGGGTGAGTGTCGCGGAGACTTCAGAGCCCGGTCACAAGTGTCCCGCCCGCCCGCCCTCCCCGCCCGCCAGTCCCGGACCGACTGTCTGAGGGAGGACCCCTGTCGGATCGATCACGGCAGAGCCTGCTCAGACCTCGGTGCTCACTACGCTCCCATGGTTAGATTAGCCGAGTTTGGAAATACTGACTGTGGCAGGAGCGCTGTTCTGTTCTGGGGATATAAAGCGAAATGACGAACAGCATGTGATTATTGCTATGACTCGGGAGAGGGTTTGCGGTGACAGCCTGTTGTTGGCACATATTCGCGGCTTCCCGTCAGTGCCGTACCGTCCGATCTGGCCGACGTCACCGGAGTCGGCTGGCTCACCGCGTCACCGCGTCACCGCGTCACTGCGTCACCGCGTCACCGCGTCACCGCGTCACTGCGTCACCGCGTCACCGCGTCACCGCGTCACCGCGTCACCACGTCACCGCGTCCGCCTCATGGCGCCGCTTGGAGCGCTCCCCGCAGCGAGTCACCAGCACACAGCGGAAGTGATCAGTAACACGTCTGCAGTTTGGTTAGTGATCAGTAACAGACCGTCTACACCCTGTGGTTAGTGATCAGTAACAGACCGTCTGCAATCTGTGGTTCGTGATGAGTAACAGACAGTCTGCAGCCTGTGGTTAGTGATCAGTAACAGACCGTCTGCAGTATGTGGTTAGTGATCAGTAACAAACAGTCTGCAGTATGTGGTTAGTGATCAGTAACAAACAGTCTGCAGTATGTGGTTAGTGATCAGTAACAGACGGTCTAAACCCTGTGGTTAGTGATCAGTAACAGACCGTCTGCAGTCTGTGGTTCGTGATCAGTAACAGACCGTCTCCAGTATGTGGTTAGTGATCAGTAACAAACAGTCCGCAGTATGTGGTTGGTGATCAGTAACAGACCGTCTACACCCTGTGGTTAGTGATCAGTAACAGAGCGTCTGCAGTCTGTGGTTAGTGATCAGTAACAGAACGTCTGCAGCCTGTGGTTAGTGATCAGTAACAGATCGTCTGCAGTATGTGGTTAGTGATCAGTAACAAACAGTCTGCAGTATGTGGTTAGTGATCAGTAACAAACAGTCTGCAGTATGTGGTTAGTGATCAGTAACAGACGGTCTAAACCCTGTGGTTAGTGATCAGTAACAGACCGTCTGCAGCCTGTGGTTAGTAACCAGTAAGAGACCGTCTGGAGTCTGTAGTTAGTGATCAGTAACAGACCGTCTGCAGACTGTGGTTAATGATCAGTAACAGACCGTCTGGAGCCTGTGGTTAGTCATCAGTAACAGACCGTCTGCAGTCTGTGGTTAGTGATCAGTAACAGACCGTCTGCAGTCTGTGGTTAGTGATCAGTAACAAACCGTCTGCAGTATGTGGTTAGTGATCAGTAACAGACTGTCTGGAGACTGTCGTTAGTGATCAGTAACAGACCGTCTGCAGCCTGTGGTTAGTGATCAGTAACAGACCGTCTGCAGTCTGTGGTTAGTGATCAGTAACAGACCGTCTGGAGTCTGTGACTAGTCATCAGTAACAGACAGTCTGGAAATTGTTGTTAGTGATCAGTAACATACCGTCTGCAGTCTGTGGTTAGTGATCAGTAACATACTATCTGCAGTCTGGTTAGTGATCAGTAACATACCGTCTGCAGTCTGTGGTTAGTGATCAGTAACAGACCGTCTGCAGTCTGTGGTTAGTGATCAGTAGCAGACCGTCTGGAGACTGTCGTTAGTGATCAGTAACAGACCGTCTGCAGTTTGTGGTTAGTGATCAGTAACAGACCGTCTGCAGCCTGTGGTTAGTGACCAGTAACAGATCGTCTGGAGACTGTCGTTAGTGATCAGTAACATACCGTCTGCAGTCTGTTGTTAGTGATCAGTAACACGCCTGGAGTCTGGTTAGTGATCAGTAACACGTCTACACCCTGTGGTTAGTGATCAGTAACAGACCGTCTGCAGTCTGTGGTTAGTGATCAGTAACAGACCGTCTACACCCTGTGGTTAGTGATCAGTAACAGAACGTCTGCACTCTGTGGTTAGTGATCAGTAACAGACCGTCTTCAGTCTGTGGTTAGTGATCAGTAACAGACCGTCTGCAGCCTGTGGTTAGTGATCAGTAACATACCGTCTGGAGTCTGTGGTTAGTGATCAGCAATACTTCTGCAGCCTGTGGTTAGTGATCAGTAACAAACCGTCTGCAGTCTGTGGTTAGTGATCAGTAACATACCGTCTGCAGTCTGTGGTTAGTGATCAGTAACATACCGTCTGCAGTCTGTGGTTAGTGATCAGTAACAGACCGTCTGCAGTCTGTGGTTAGTGATCAGTAGCAGACCGTCTGGAGTCTGTGGTTAGTGATCAGTAATACTTCTGCAGCATGTGGTTAGTGATCAGTAACAAACCGTCTGCAGTCTGTGGTTAGTGATCAGTAACATACCGTCTGCAGTCTGTGGTTAGTGATCAGTAACATACCGTCTGCAGTATGTGGTTAGTGATCAGTAACAGACCGTCTGCAGTCTGTGGTTAGTGATCAGTAGCAGACCGTCTGGAGTCTGTGGTTAGTGATCAGTAACACGTCTACACCCGTGGTTAGTGATCAGTAACAGACCGTCTGGAGTCTGTGGTTAGTGATCAGCAATACTTCTGCAGCCTGTGGTTAGTGATCAGTAACATACCGTCTGCAGTATGTGGTTAGTGATCAGTAATACTTCTGCAGCATGTGGTTAGTGATCAGTAACAAACCGTCTGCAGTCTGTGGTTAGTGATCAGTAACATACCGTCTGCAGTCTGTGGTTAGTGATCAGTAACATACCGTCTGCAGTCTGTGGTTAGTGATCAGTAACAGACCGTCTGCAGTCTGGTTAGTGATCAGTAACATACCGTCTGCAGTATGTGGTTAGTGATCAGTAATACTTCTGCAGCATGTGGTTAGTGATCAGTAACATACCGTCTGCAGTCTGTGGTTAGTGATCAGTAACAGACCGTCTGCAGTCTGTGGTTAGTGATCAGTAACAAACCGTCTGCAGTATGTGGTTAGTGATCAGTAACAGGCCGTCTACACCCTGTGGTTAGTGATCAGTAACAGACCGTCTGCAGCCTGTGGTTAGTGATCAGTAACACGTCTGGAGTCTGTGGTTAGTCATCAGTAACAGACCGTCTGGAAATTGTAGTTGGTGATCAGTAACAGACCGTCTGGAATATGTCATTAGTGATCAGTAACAGACCGTCTGGAGGCTGTGGTTAGTCATCAGTAACAGACCGTCTGCAGCCTGTGGTTAGTGATCAGTAACATACCGTCTGCAGCCTGTGGTTAATGATCAGTAACAGACCGTCTGCAGCCTGTGGTTAGTGATCAGTAACAGACCGTCTGTAGACTGTCGTTAGTGATCAGTAACAGACCGTCTGCAGTCTGTGGTTAGTGATCAGTAACAGACCGTCTGCAGACTGGTTAGTGACCAGTAACACATCTGGAGTCTGTGGTTAGTGATCAGTAACAGACCGTCTGGAGTCTGTGGTTAGTGATCAGTAACAGACCATCTGGAGTCTGTCGTTAGTGAACAGTAACACGTCTGGAGGCCGTGGTTAGTCATCGGTAACATACTATCTGGAGTATGTGGTTAGTGATCAGTAACACGTCTGCAGTCTGTGGTTAGTGATTAGTAACATACCGTCTGCAGTATGTGGTTAGTGACCAGTAAGAGACCGTCTGCAGCCTGTGGTTAAGGATCAGTAACAGACCGTCTGGAGTCTGTGGTTAGTGATCAGTAACAAACCGTCTGCAGTCTGTGGTTAGTGATCAGTAACATACCGTCTGCAGCCTGTGGTTAGTGATCAGTGACAAACCGTCTACAGCCTGTGGTTGGTGATCAGTAGCCGACCGTCTGGAGTCTGTGGTTAGTGATCAGTAACAGACCGTCTGCAGTCTGTGGTTAGTGATCAGTAACAGACCGTCTGCAGTATGTGGTTAGTGATCAGTAGCAGACCGTCTGGAGGCTGTGGTTAGTGATCAGTAACACGTCTGGAGTCTGTGGTTAGTGATCAGTGACACGTCTACACCCTGTGGTTAGTGATCAGTAACAGAACGTCTGCAGCCTGTCGTTAGTGATCAGTAACAGACCGTCTGTAGTCTGTGGTTAGTGATCAGTAACACACCGTCTGCAGTATGTGGTTAGTGATCAGTAACAGACCGTCTACACCCTGTGGTTAGTGATCAGTAACAGACCATCTGCAGCCTGTGGTTAGTGATCAGTAACACGTCTGGAGTCTGTGGTTAGTCATCAGTAACAGACCGTCTGGAAATTGTTGTTAGTGATCAGTAACAGACCGTCTGGAATCTGTCATTAGTGATCAGTAACAGACCGTCTACACCCTGTGGTTAGTGATCAGTAACAGACCGTCTGCAGCCTGTGGTTAGTGATCAGTAACATACCGTCTGCAGCCTGTGGTTAGTGATCAGTAACAGACCGCCTGAAATATGTGGTTAGTGATCAGTAACAGACCGTCTGCAGCCTGTGGTTAGTGATCAGTAACAGACCGCCTGGAATCTGTGGTTAGTGATCAGTAACAGACCGCCTGGAATCTGTCATTAGTGATCAGTAACATACCGTCTGCAGCCTGTGGTTAGTGATCAGTAACAGACCGTTTGGAGAATGTCGTTAGTGATCAGTAACAGACCGTCTGGAGTCTGCGGTTAGTGATCAGTAACAGAACGTCTGGGGCCTGTGGTTAGTGGTCAGTAACAGACCGTCTGGAGTCTGTGGTTAGTGATCAGTAACAAACCGTCTGCAGACTGTGGTTAGTGACCAGTAACACGTCTGGAGTCTGTGGTTAGTGATCAGTAACAGACCGTCTGGAGTCTGTGGTTAGTGATCAGTAACAGACCGTCTGGAGTCTGTCGTTAGTGAACAGTAAAACGTCTGGAGGCCGTGGTTAGTCATCAGTAACATACCATCTGGAGTCTGTGGTTAGTCATCAGTAACAGACCGTCTGCAGCCTGTGGTTAGTGATCAGTAACAGACCGTCTGCAGCCTGTGGTTAGTGATCAGTAACAGACCGTCTGCAGCCTGTGGTTAGTGATCAGTAACAGACCGTCTGCAGCCTGTGGTTAGTAACCAGTAAGAGACCGTCTGGAGTCTGGTTAGTGATCAGTAACAGATCGTCTGCAGTCTGTGGTTAGTGATCAGTAACAGACCGTCTGGAATCTGTGGTTAGTGATCAGTAACAGATCGTCTGCAGCCTGTCGTTAGTGATCAGTAACATACCGTCTGCAGTCTGTGGTTAGTGACCAGTAACAGACCGTCTGGAGTCTGTGGTTAGTGATCAGTAGCACGACTGCAGCCTGTCGTTAGTGATCAGTAACATACCGTCTGCAGTCTGTGGTTAGTGACCAGTAACCGACCGTCTGGAGTCTGTGGTTAGTGATCAGTAGCACGACTGCAGCCTGTGGTTAGTGATCAGTAACAGACCGTCTGGAGTCTGTGGTTAGTGATCAGTAACATACCGTCTGCAGTCTGTGGTTAGTGATCAGTAACATACCGTCTGCAGCCTGTGGTTAGTGATCAGTAACAAACCGTCTGCAGTATGTGGTTAGTGATCAGTAGCAGACCGTCTGGAGTCTGTGGTTAGTGATCAGTAACAGACCGCCTGAAATATGTGGTTAGTGATCAGTAACAGACCGTCTGGAGTCTGTGGTTAGTGATCAGTAAAATACCGTCTGCAGCCTGTGGTTAGTGATCAGTAACAGAACGTCTGCAGCCTGTGATTAGTGATCAGTAACAGACCGCCTGGAATCTGTGGTTAGTGATCAGTAACATACCGTCTGCAGTCTGGTTAGTGATCAGTAACAAACTGTCTGCAGTCTGTGGTTAGTGATCAGTAACAGACCGTCTGCAGCATGTGGTTAGTGACCAGTAACATACCGTCTGCAGCCTGTTGTTAGTGATCAGTAACAAACCGTATGAAGACTGGTTAGTGATCAGTTACAAACCGTCTGCAGTCTGCGGTTAGTGATCAGTAACACGTCTGCAGTCTGTGGTTAGTGACCAGTAACAGACCGTCTGGAGTCTGTGGTTAGTGATCAGTAGCACATCTACAGCCTGTGGTTAGTGATTAGTAACAGATCGTCTGGAGTCTGTGGTTAGTGATCATTAAAGGGACACTCCCACCTTCCCAAAAGTTGTCAAATGTACGCGGCTTGTGGTGCAAAATATGAAGTAATTGCTGCCGAACACAATTATGACATTTGTTTCTCGCAAACTGTGCTCAATTTCATAAAAAGTTAAGTTTTAGTATTTGGGATGATGACGTCATATTGAGCTCTAGAGAGCTATACATATTTTTTTTTACGCTGCCAAAGTATGGCACAATTATTTCGAGACAATTCTGGCGCTTTGAATACGAAATAAACCAATTACCAAACCATTTGAAACACGCAAATATCTCCAAGTCTAACCTTAAAACAAGTCGACTATCATCACCATTTGGTAAAGAGAGCTGACGTCATCGGCTTTAGACCCCTATTCAAATACACGTGGGGTTTATTCGTTACAATTGTCGAGACCAAGCTCGATTTTCTTTTTGATTATACCTATGTGGTTGTTTTAACTGCTACCCTACTTAATTTCAATGCAAATCCAACAACATGGCTATCTCAACTCAAAACTAATGTTAAGGTGGGAGTGTCCCTTTAAAGGGAATGGGTCACCTTGACAGTTGTCTTGAAATTTGGCTATACGGGGTATTTCGAGCAAAAAAAGAATATGGCATTTGTTTGGAGTTTGGACGATAGATGGATAACAGTAAAAAAATGGTCATGCTGCTCTTTTCTCCTTCATGGCCATAACAAATGCATATGGTAGGTTGGCTATGGGAACTATTGCACGCAATTACGACGGACTTTAGGCATATATACGCAGGCTGCTTGCAACGTAAACCACCGTTGTGAGGACCCGAAACAAGTTTCGCTGACTCGAAACAGAGTCTTCTAAAAGGGGCACAAAAAATGTCGAAATTACTTAACGTAGGGAGATAATTATTTCACCACAACCCATTTTTCGATCTACTCTACAAATCTGCTATCTCAGTTCAGAACTCCATGTTAAAGGTTAACTACTCCCTTTAACAGACCGTCTGCAGACTGTGGCAGGGCCTCCTTTAACATGTTAACTGGGGCGGGGGGGGGGGGGGCTGCGGCCCCCCAGTGAAGCCGCCAGCCCCCCCCCCAGTCGAGGAAAAATCGAGTCACTGGGGGGGGGGGGGACACCTTTTGTCATCGGATGCATACAAAAAAAAAACGAAATCGGTGGAGTAAATGAAGACCATTTTTGTAATACACGAAGTTTAATAACGAGAGCGATAACATAAGTAAATAAAACTCAGATAATCATTTTATGGCAAATATCGCTTCAGTTTCGGCGCAGAAAAGGCGATTCTTACCAGTGCCTGGACAATGAACAAGTGCTATTTGGTGGCAATGGACACAGTGGAAGGATAAGTTTGTTTCCTTTGCCAGGGACCGGGGTTCAAATTCCTCGACGGGCCTCTGAAAAGTTGACACGGCCCCCAATACCTCCTCGGAACAGGGTGAGAGTTCCAATTATTGCCTTGGTTCCAAGAGAATGTAGTGCTTGGTCCACAAATTAAACCAAACCAAAGAAGTTCTCTCGTATGCCACGACCGGTTGAGGGCCTGAGGTGGCCCTCAGCCGGTTAGAGGGCCTTGGGCCTGAATAGGCCTCTGGCAGGTCTTGACAGGATCTAAGCTGGTCTGAAAGGGTCCACGGCCAGCCTGGGGGTGCCCTCGATCGGTATGACAGGGCAGGCAACCGCCCTAAGAAAGCCCTCGGCCGGTCTGAGAGGGTATTGTCGGTCTGAGAGGGTATCTCAGGCGGGCATGGACCTCTCCAGGCTGCCGGAGGGGTCCATTGGTCGTTCTGAGATACCCCAGGCCAGATTTGAGAGGTACCCTCTTAAGTCTGAAGAGGGAGCTACTGCACTCTTGAGAGGACCCTCGAACAGTCTGACGAGGCCTTAGGCCGGTCTGAGAATACCCTATGCGTGTCTGAGAGGGCACATGACAGACCTGATATGGCCCTCTGCCGGTCTGAGAGGGCACCGTGCCGGGCCGAGAGGAGCCTCGTCAGTCCTGATGGAGACCCTTCCAATCGTTTTTTTATTCGTTTTTCAGACAATCCCTCTTAAGTTTGTATGGGAGCAAAGCATATTGTTTGCCTTTCGAACTTCTTGAGAGGGACAGCTGCTCCCCTTGCCCCCTCGGCTCTTCCATCACCCCCGGGTTCGACTCACGGCATTTAACCGGTTGAGCCTAAGAGACAGTGTGTCTCAGACCCATAGCTACAACTATTTCCCCACCTCTTGACCCAGTTTCCCGACCTCGGTAGGGCCTCGAGATTTCCACGCCTTGCTATGGGGGTCTAACAAGATGACAATGATGTTAACATCCTCGTGTTTGTCTCATTAAGATGCTTTCAGGTACACCAAGCATGACTGGGTTTAGTCAATCAAAACTTTGATTTCCGGTCAAGATCATGTGATGACCCAAGGTGGGTACGTGTTGCATACTACGAAACGCGTCTCGACGAGACAAACAATGTAATTTACGCCACTTAAAACTTTTTCGAAGGTGGGTTTCCTGATCTGAAGCCTTGATCTCTTGATCTGAAGCTGTGACCTAAAATGACCTTTGGTCAACAATTGCAGAGAGGTTGCGCTAAAGATCAGTGATTAGGTGGAAGCAAGAATTGCGGGCTCCCGTACCACCGTTTTCTAGTCATTTCCGGAAGAAAAAACTTGTTGAGGCCTTCAAACATTCCGCCAGCAGGGTGCGGGCTATGTCAGTTCGAGTACCTACCTACCTCCTTAGCCCGCGCCCTGCCGGGGGGGGGGGGGGGGGGGGTGTGTTTAGACACCCCCTCCTCAGTTTTTTTTTCGAGGATAGCGAAAAAAAACGTCGGTGCACGGCGCCGCTGTTTTTGGCACGGCTGTTCCGGCATCAATTGCTCTTATTATGTAAACAAAAAATACCTCTGGTCATCGCAGGTCAGGTCACCAGACCAGGTCACGTGACACCACCTCCAAGAATACTTGTGGTCATACCCCAGTCACAGTTTTTGGATGATCGGTTTTACACTTACAGCATTGCATAAGGTTTTATATATCTACAATTTTTTATCTTATATTTGTATATCAGTGACCTAAGGTCGGGTCAATTTCGTGACCTCCCCATTATAAGTCAATGGGGAAATATTCAAATGCTTCCTATTCCAAGGATACGCAAGATATCAGTCTAATTCCTTCTATATCATTTTATTATAGGTCATTATTGATTACCTAGGTGCCATTTTTGTTCAGTGACCCCTACAGGCTCAGCCGAGGTCATCCGAGGTCACCAGCAGTTGTATGTCAATAACTCTCGATATAATGACGATAGAGAAGTGAAACCGACATCAATGTGTTTGTCTCGTCGAGGCACGTCTTCCCATATGCAACATGACCTACTTGGGTTACCACTTGACCTTGACCTAAGGTCAATTTTTTAAGTTTACCTAACCTGGTCAACACTAATGAGTCGAAGCGTCTTGACGAGAAAAACACGATGGCATCAAAATGATTGCCTTGTCTGTATTAGGTAAAAAGCTATTCGTGAAAAACTGTTTTGTAAAAAATAGCCTTTTGACATTTGATGAGCTCTGGAGCCTAAACCATTGATCTGAGTTAAAATCTGAGGACACCTTGCAGATTGAATTTTGCAAGAGCGTTCCATTGCTTTTTTCCGTTGGATCCTAGCTATCATAGTTCTTGTGATACCTGGGGGTTTCTGGAGCGAAGTCCTAAAACTGGAAAATTTGACCTTTGATGACCTCTGATGACCTCAATATTGACTTTGAGGAAAACAATATCTGCAGTACTTTCGAATGTGCTTGTCGAGAAATTTGGAACGCACTTTTCCGCGTCATTTTAGCCCTTTTAGTTTTCGAGTTAGAGGGGGTGTCTAACCCCCCCCCCCCCCCGGCACGGCGAAGGTGGTGCCGAGCACCGACATGGCGCGGGTTAACCCTATTCCCTGCGGGGGGAATATTCTGCCCCACCCCCGGCGAGTTTTTACTTGCCGCTTATAAACCGCTGGCCTAGCGTGCTGAAACTTTTGGACTTTTCCCAAAATTGAATGGCGCGTGTTGTCAAAATTGAGAGAAAAAAAATCGGTCCTGCAGAGGCGGTTCCAGGCTCCTGTTTTGGGGAAGGTGTTACGAATGCGGTTTTGTGACGTATACTTCCTTCGTGGTTTGCAGTGCAATAAATATGTCAAAAACAATTACAATGCAATATGCATCATAGATTCTGGGATTGTACATATTTTTGGGGCAGAGGCGCACTCAGGATAACAAAATGGGAGGCGATACCCACCCTCAAATTAGGCCCAACTTCAAATTAGTAAGACAATAAAAGTGTTACGCGCATGGTGCCACCCATGTTTTTTTCCTGGATCCGCCTATGCGCAATATATTACATTTAATAAATCACAGCATATAATGCCCACATGTGACGTTCATGTCGTCCCAAACAATCACGAACAGCACATATTTTTTTATCAGAAAATCCCCCCCCCCATTTTACATTCCCTGAATACGCCTAGGATTTTTTTATATATATTAAAGTCCAGTCCATTTGAAGCTCAAAAACGTTTGGGGCATGACAATCAGTCGAGCCGCATGGCCGCAATGACCTTTAAAAAAAACACTCAAAATTTTCGTATTTTTTTGCCCCCTGGCCCCCCATTTTTGAACAAAACAAAAAATTCGGGGTCCAAAAAGAGGGATCTTGTCATGACGAATCGAATGGCGTTTTCCCCATCGAATGTCATGCATACTTCTATAATTAATCATCACCACTTTATCATCACTCTCATTTAGGTGACGTAACTAGGTATATTCAATTAACTAATTACATTAATGGCAGTTAAATATTCATAAAAATTAAATGGACTTTTACATTAAAACGCGCGAACGTCTACTTAACCTTTGCCTTGATCACAAATCCTATACCTCGCGCTTGTTTTATATGATGATATATTCTTCTCGATGATATATGATGATATACCCTTCATATACCGTGGATCCAAACCATACAATCGCTGTGCCATTGACTCGGTCTGTTACTACATCGTCTTAGTGTGTGTACTTTTAAAAGGCATGCTAGAGAAATATTGACTGAAGCTTCTTGATCTAATGACGCAGCTTCTAGACACTTGTTTGCGACGCAAATGTTGTGCTACACCAATGTAGGACGCAGGGGCTCCGCCACAGGGGGGGGGGACGTGTCCCCCTCCCCCCCCAAACATTTTCGGATTTTAACATTACGCCTTTGGGCCTTTGGGCGTTGCATGGAAAGAATCGACTTCGGAATGCCTCAGTTCCCCCAAAGTTTCGGACGGTGACGGTGAAGGCGCCATTGGTATGCCGAAGGGATTAAAGTAGCCCTATTGTGTAGAAATACCTGATGACGTGAAATAAAAAAACAATGAGTGACAATAGCAATACTTAGTTCACAGATACAAATACCGACTGCGAAGTAATAACAAAATAATAAATAGCATAAACTACCTACTGAGAATAAATGTCAATAGCATCAGTCATACATTCAGAAAATAAGAAATTCGGGTACTTGAACAGGACAAAATTTGAGCGCCTTCGGCGCGCATTTTAAGGCTTCAAACATTTCGGGGCCCGTTCTTCTCTTCACATCTTTTTCTGCGTGACAGATAAAATTAAATGTAACTTCTGTGATTCATCAGACAAGTACAGTTCACCTGCCGTACGCGAAACCCGAAAATATAACAAGATTTGGCAGGTGGATGTTCAAAGCCTATCATCAGAAAAAATGTGTGGGTCCCCCCCCCTCCCAGTCAAATTATCTTACAGGAGGCCCTGGCCTGTGGTTAGTGATCAGTAACATACCGTCTGGAGTCTGTGGTTAGTGATCAGTAACTTATCGTCTGCAGTCTGTGGCTAGTGATCAGCAACAGACCGTCTGCAGTCTGTGGTTAGTGATCAGTAACAGACCGTCTGGAGTCTGTGGTTAGTGATCAGTAACAGACCGTCTGGAGACTGTCGTTAGTCATCAGTAACAGACCGTCTGCTGTCTGTGGTTAGTGATCAGTAACATACCGTCTGCAGTATGTGGTTAGTGATCAGTAACAAACCGTCTGCAGCCTGTGGTTGGCAACCAGTAACAGACCGTCTGCAGTCTGTGGTTAGTGATCAGTAACAGACCGTATGCAGTCTGTGGTTAGTGATCAGTAACATACCGTCTGGAGTCTGTGGTTAGTGATCAGTAACATACCGTCTGCAGTCAGTGGTTAGTGATCAGTAACATACCGTCTGCAGTCTGTGGTTTGTGATCAGTAACAGACAGTCTGCAGTCTGTGGT